>CM008334.1:2164114-2177376 GCA_002525835.2 Ipomoea batatas | reverse complement strand
AGATAGAAATCGACCCAAAGCCGCTAAGCGACCGTTGAGTCTTTGGACTTCTTTAATGGACCGCTGGGGTTCCATGTCAAGAATGGTTTTTACTTTTTCTGGGTTTGGTTCTATCCCATTTCTAGTGACCATAAATCCCAGAAACTTGCCCCAATTGACTGCGAACGTGCATTTTTTAGGGTTCAAGCGTAAATTAAAATTCCTCATAATAGAAAATACCTCGTTAAGGTCTTCGACATGAGAGGCACCTCTGCGGCTTTTGACAATCATGTCGTCTACATATGCCTCCATGTTTCGCCCCAGCACTTTTCCAAACAACTTGGCCACCATCCGGGTGTAAGTTGCGCCTGCGTTTTTTAGGCCGAACGGCATGACCAAGTAACAGAAAATGCCTTCTGGGGTGGTGAACGCAGTCTTCTCAGCATCCTCCTCATGCATAAATATCTGATGGTACCCACGGAAGGCATCCATGAAGCTCATCAATTCACACCCTGCCGTCTCATCTACTAGTTGGTCTATGTTTGGCAAGGGGAATCGATCCATAGGGCAGGCTCTGTTGAGATCTGTATAATCCACGCACATTCTCCATGTGGAGCCTTTTGGGGCTAGGACTATGTTGCTCAACCACTCGGGATAATAGATCTCCTTGACATGCCCTGCCTGTGTCAACGCGAACACCTCGTTTTTCACAAAGTCCCTTCGTTCAGCCGACATATATCGCTTTCTTTGTTGTATTGGTTTCTTAGTAGGGTCCACGGCTAACTTGTGAGTTATGATGTTTCGATTGATACCTGGCATGTCTTCTGGACCCCACGCAAAAACTTCTTTAAACTGTCGGATGACTTCGACTATCTGGGCTCTTAGTTCGGTGCCAACCCAGTACCAATCTTTACAACCCTATCTGCTCGTGTAGGATCGACCACCACGTCTTCTGTTTCAGATGCAGGCTCGGCGCGGGGCCAGCCCTCTTCTTCTCTCAGCACTTTTTCTGCGATGGTGTGGACCTGCAGATCTTTCTGTCCAGTTTTCTTGCACGCTTTGAAGTAGCAACTACGAGTTGCTCTTTGATCTCCTCTTGCAACTCCTATCCCGTATGGCGTGGGAAACTTCATGCACAGGTGCTCCATCGAAATTATTGCCTTCAAATCTTCCAGAGCCAGCCTCCCCAGTATGATGTTATGGGCACATGTGAGTTTCACAACGATGAACTCCATGTTTATCTTGGAGGTGTTGGGGCTCACACCTATCTCTACTGGTAGTACCACGGATCCCTCCGTCTCTATTGAATCCCCAGTAAAACCAGAAAGTGGAGTCCTTACCTCTTTGAGTTGATTTCTGGGGAGTCCCAGTTTGGTGAAAGCGTCATAATACATCACGTTGACTGAGCTTCCGGTGTCTACCAGTATGCGATGCACAATGCTGTCGTTGATCTCCATCTTGATCACCAACGCATCTCGGTGAGGCAGTGGACCTTCTAGGAGGTCATCGTCAGAGAAGGTAATGGCTTCCCTCCTCTGCTTTTTTCCCTTTGGAAGGCTGACCACCTCACCTACATATAACTGGCGACTCCACTTCTTCCTCTCTGCTTGTGTGTCTCCGCCTGCAGGACCTCCGTAGATGAAGTGTATGGTCTGCTTCTTGTGTTTCCTGGGCTCTTCTGTGTCTTTGTCAAAGAAATCTGTTACTGTAACTTGGTCGTGCTCCCTTTTCTTACCACTCGAGGATGACGGCTCGGAGCTGTCATCCTTCTTCCAAACATTTTTTGGTAAATTATGCGGAGGTTGTTGCTGGCTTGACTTTTGGCCCGCCAGCTTTTGCTGGCCTGACTGTTTGACGAACTGTCTGAAGTATCCCCTCTGGATGAGCTCCTCAATCTGGCGTTTTAACACGTTGCATTCATCGGTATCATGGCCCACCTGCCTATGGAATTTGCAATACTTGGATTGATCCGCATTTGGGGAGACTTTCATGCACTCCTGCGGAAATTGCACGATCCCCATGTCTTCGGCTTGATTTAGGATTACGCTAACTGGGTGAGTTAGCGGTGTCAGGTGTCAGATGCGCTAACTGCGGAAATTGCTCAAGCTCCGTCTTTCACGCTTGCCGCATCTCAGTTCGCCGGAGAGGGAGAGGGACGGTTGTGGTGGTGGCTACGGCGGTGGCGGTTCTTCTTCTCCTTCCCGCCGGCGACGAGGGTCACCCTTGGTTTCTCTTCTTCTTCCATGGCCGGTGGCTTCTTTCTTTTACTTTTTTTTTTTTAAAAAAAAAATTATTATTTGTTTTTTCTATGATAAATAATAATTTTAATAAATAAAAATATTTGTTTTGAAAAATAAAATAAAAAAGGACACGTGTCAACACCTCACAGATTTAACCTGATAAACAAGTCAACTTGGACTTACACTACTACAGAAAACACATTTAACGTCGCCTAAACAACGTCGGTTTTTTAAAAAACCGACGTCAAAACGATACGACGTCGGTTGTAGTACATAATCGACGTCATTAAATTTACGAAAATAAAACGACGTCGGTTGGGTAACCAAACCGACGTCGTATTATTTTTATTTTTTTTAAAAAATAACTTACGGCGTCGGTTATGGGCATAACCGACGCCGTAAATTAAAATAAAAAAATGACGACGTCGGTTCGTGAATGAACCGACGTCGTATAATTATTATTACTTTTTATTAATCTAATAAATAATAAGGTTTTCAGATTAAAAAAAAATAAATAAATAAATAGGCTACGGCGTCGGTTGTGAAGAAAACCGACGCCGTAGGGTTTTGAATAAAAGCCCACCAGATCTGAGCGAACAGCAGATCTGGAATTCACAACTCAATTTCCTCCGCCATCCCCCCTCTCCACGCGAACAGCCACCGCCCTCCGCCATCCCCCCTCGGCCCTCGGCCCTCTGGACTCCGCCACCGCCCTCGGCCCTCGGCCCTCGGCCCTCCGGACTCCAATCGCGACGGCTCCTCCACCGCACCGCTGGCCTTCCGTCTCCAATTTTCTCTCTCATGTTCTTTTCTGGAAAGAAATTTCTTTGAATGTTCAAAAATTGTACGGACTAGAAGTTTCTCCAAGGGGACGAGGTTAAGGAGAAAACTCACAATCGCAAACCCTAGAATCCCTGCTTCGCACGGGTTTGCTGATCGTAGAAAAGCTGTCTCCTGTTACTGCACACACTTTGCATCAATTTGTACGCAAACGTGTAATAGTTGTACCTGTGCGAGTTCCATTGTACTCGAGAGGAGTTTTATGCTGAAAAAGGTATGCTTTTGTTTCCATTTCAATGAATTTTGCGTTCCTTTTTTGTGAATTTTGAGGTTTGTGTATGAGTGAACTGTTTGATAGGAAGCTTCGGATGCTATACGCTTGAATGGGGGAACTGGGAAGTAGCTGGTTTTTAATTTAATTTTGATTTTTGGGTGTTGTTGAGTGGGATGTGGAGTTAATGCTTTTGTTTGGAAGCTGGTTTGCTCATATCTGCTTACTGTATTTCATTGTTTGAATACTGTTTTTGGTCATAAACATGCTTGAATCCCTTTTTCCTGTTAAGTTTGCATATGGGATGTTTGCATTTATTATTAATTTAAATTCATGATTTTTTTCCTCTTTTTTGGGCCATTTCAGAATCCTATCAAATTTGCAAATGGGACGTCGTTTATTATTTTTTTAATTTTTTTTTAATGAAACGACGTCGGTTTTTTCAAAAAAACCGACGTCGTTTCATATTTTTAAATTATTTTTTAAATAAACGACGTCGGTTTTTTTGAAAAAACCGACGTCGTTTATTTTTTTTTTTAAAAAAAAATGAAACGACGTCGGTTTTTCTAAAAAACCGACGTCGTTTCTTATTTTAAAAAATAAAAAAAAAATACATACGGCGTCGGTTTTGACAACCGACGCCGTATCATTTATATACAACGTCGGCCAGATCAACGTCGATTTTTAACCGACGTTAAAAGTGCTAAAAAACCGACGTTAAAGGTGTTTTCTGTAGTAGTGTTAATTGAACAATTTTACGGGTTTAAGGGACTTGAATGGAGGTTTTTTCACTTAGGGGACGTAATTGCACTATCCACCCGACTTAGGGGGCCAATTTGACACTTTTTCCAAAATAAAATAGGGGATTTCTAAAATTACAATTTGGCTCATCAAAACTATTACAATATTATTCCTAACAATATTGTGTGTGTGTGTGTGTCCGCGCACCCGCATACTTACGCATACAATGTGGGCTTAATCTTTAGATCGCAATCACATGTCATGGGGTCTAATACAAAGACTGATTTTGAATTGACGCAAATGACAAGAAGCAGCCAATGATTTCTATATTTAAAAATTAAATATGTTAACGCAATTGACAAATAACTCAATTAAGTTATATAAATAACAAAACATATAAATTTAGTTTTCTTATTCTTTATGCTATAGAGCTAAAATAAATCTTCGGTCCTTCTCTTGAAGCATGGCATTCATGAGATATGATTTGACCGCATTGTTATTCAAATTCACACTGTCCTTTGAAATTCTCCTTGGGCAGACAAATCCTACTGATGTAACTCCAATTTTCTTGCACAACCAATAAAGCCATCTGAAACATAGATAATTAATAAAAGATGAAAAACTAAAGAAAAGTTTTTAAATATAGAAACATTATAAAAGATAAAAAAAAAAATACTCACATTATAAAGACTTGTATTATGGACACATCAAGCCAATTCATTGTCAACAAGTTTTTAATGTCTTCAAACATCACGAAAACACTATTACTTGAATGATGGAAGATTTCTTCCTCTAGGTTCAACTCAATGTAGTCTAAATGGGAGGGCAAGTTTCTTAGATATGAAACCATCTTTTTGGATTCATCTCTCAAGTGCTGCAACACATCTTTAGGAACAAGTCAGGGTTGTAACTCTGTGGCAGATTGATCATCACTTTCAAAATTCATTATTTTTGTAGCTCTTGGAATTTGCTGTGTGCCAAGAAAATTAAAAAGCTTAACAACAAGTAGAAGATATTAAATTCAACAAGATATTAAAGATATTGAATATTACCTGAAGCTTGTTCAATAGATTAATAGATTGACAGCTACTCCAAGGTAGTGTGTTAAACCTTGGACTAGCTTAACTTGTTCATTCTTCATAAAAATTTCCAGCGGAGATTGCATCTGATTAAACTTGGATTGCGTATCTTCCATTGTTTGTTTTCTTATTTTGTCAGCCACTTTGTCATAAATTTTTGTCTCTATGATCTCAAGATCACTACCTAAAACAACCCCATGACTAGTTCTCATCAGTTTACTAAACACATCTCGAAGATTGCTATGCACTCCAACGCCTCTCACATAGCCACCGTGCTCATTGGTGCCAATAGCTACTGATAATATATAATTTTTCCTTGTTGGTTGGAATGATCCTTGGCTCATCTCTTCACACTTCTTGACCTTTTGCAACACAAGATATATAAATTACATGTTAGCATTCTCATCAATAGTATATATATTTAAAGTATTTTGTATTACTTACAATTTTATCAAATAATCCCATGGCTTATTCGTTGGGAATGTAATAACTTCCATCTTCATATTTTTTAAACCGCACTCGAAGCCAATCCAAGCTACGATCACTAGTTGATATGGTCGATGAAATAGAAGTACAAGAAGATTGTGAAGACAATGGGTTAGACATCATCCACTCAGATTGCTTTCCAATATATAACCCTTAAATCCTAAGTAGTGAGGATGCTCATTTCGAGCTTGCAACTCCCTATACTTCTGACTTTGGGTCTAAAATACCATTAGTTATTAAATAATATAGTTAATACCCAAAATGATCCTCCGACTATTAGCTAATACTCAATTTAGTCTCAAAACATTTTTAGTACCCAATTTAGTCCTATGTCTTTTAAAATCACACCCAATGTCGTCCACCGTTACAATTGCCTTCATTGAACCATTATTTTGAGGGTCAAGTAGTCATTTTACTTGGGCGAAATTCGTTTATTCCTCTAATCTCCGTCGTGACTCCATTTTACTCGACAAAACACAAATTAGTTGTCCTAATTGAGGAAAAATCAAAGCATAAATAGGAGAGAAGGTGAAAATATTATTTGGTGTAATGTCTATGGCATGTGGAGTGGAGTGTGTGGTGGTGTTGGGCTGCCTGCGCTAGGGTTGGAAGCGATGCACCTACGTCAGAAGCGATGGCAGCGCCACATGGACAGCTGGGACCAGGGATGAATTCGACCCCGTGCCACGTGTCTGCCACACGATCCTCGCTGTCTACAAGGATGACCTCCAAAACCCCACATTTGCGCCAACCAGCAGTTACCGACTAAATCCCGGCTGGGTGATTAAGCGTGTTACTTACCAGGGAGATCAAGAGAAGGCCAAATAGTACGAAAAAATCCAAAACCCACACAATTTTCTAAAACTAAACATTGTTAATAAAAAAATTTCCATGGCTCCCAAGGCATATCGAGAAAAGACTCGCCCGCCCGCATCTTGAAATTGTTTCATGAAATCTCTCATTCTTACATACTCTCCTTCAATTCCTTTCTCTTTATAACATCATTGTACACAAAACCCACAAAACCAAGTGCCTGTCGCAAGTTCAACAAGCATGGGGCTAGGGGTTAAAACATATCCACCTTCACGATGATGGATCCCGAGGATGGCCGCCGGAAATGGTAGAAGAACATACACTATCTTCTTTACTCCTGCTCCTCACTGGTGATGTGGCGACAGATTACGCTCCCAACCAAGGTCCTCATCGACAACCGCCTCGGGAAGCAGATGTTCGACGGCGGGTACGTGCATCACGGGCTCTTGAAGGTCGCGATTTGGTTGTTGAATACCGAGTTCGAGACTCTGAGGACGCTTTGGGAGGAGAACGGGAGGAGCTTTAAGATGATTTTTGCCGGACACTCTTTGGGATCCAGCATGACGTCACTGCTCACCGTGACTGTGGTCCATCACCGCCACAAATTTGGGGATATTCTGTTTGATATATTAAAATGACTTCTTTGCCCTTGGTAATAACAGTGAAAGCATAGAAATTGTAACGGAGGATGACATTGTGTATCGTTTTAAAAGTCAAAGAACTAAATTGGGTACTAAAAATACTTTAGGACTAAATTGAGTATTAGCTAATAGTCAGAGGACCATTTTAGGTATTAACTCTTAAATAATAACATACATGTTAATAGTATAAAGCATTAAGACTAATAAAACATGATTATTATGTTTACTTGAACTCTTCTGTTTGATGATTTGCTACAAATTTGTTCCATTGTTCTTCATTCAAGAAATCATATAACTCTATGGGAGAGTTATATTTAGGATGTTTTTTGTTGATGAAATGACGAACCAATCTTAACTTGAAATCTGTCTAACACAACCCCGCAATTCTCACAATATTTTTTTTAATGATTCTTTTGGGATATTAAACTCTTTCTAAATAACGACAAAAAAAGAACAAGCAATTAGAACTTTAAATTAGAAGTAATGATCAATATATAAATTAAGTTAATGTTTATTACCTTAAGATCCAGCCAAATTGATTCTTTAATTACCTTGGAGACTTGAGCCCAATCTTTGATGTTAATATCCATGTGATGACAAACCAAAGTACCAAGATAGTTTGAGAAATACTTTGCATTTGGGCCAATAGGCCTACAATGATCACCGAACTCAATTTTCAAAAGCTCACAAACTGGCTTTTTCTTTTCCATTTTCGTACAAGAGGTAGGTCTTATTGTTTTAGGCACTGAGGTAGACTTTGTAGTCTCTGTAGGCTCTATATGATCGGCCATGAATATATATACCTGCACATGCAAAAGATAACAATATTATTAAAAACTTCTCTCTCAATATATAAAGCATGTTATAAAAAAACAAATAAGATCACATTTTAGAAATTATACTATCGAATGGTTAACCCACAATCTTTCTCTATGATCAGTACACATGTAACTAGTATCAATGTTATCTTCACCTAAAGCCGCAGGTTGAATACCAATAGAAAATGGTGGGATTTCATCGAAGTGGCCATATTCTTCTTCATCCACAACATCACCAACACCAACAATACTTCTTATCCCTTGCAAGACAACTGACCACTTACTATCAATAGGATTAGAAACATAGAAAACTTGTTTAGCTTGAGATGCAAGTATAAACAGTTCATCATGATATCCTAGCCGACCAAAATCAACTATGGTAAAACCCAAATCATCTACTCGAACACCCTGTCTATTATCAACCCAAGAACATCGGAATAGAGGAATCTTAAACATCTTATAATCAAGTTCCTAAGTTTCTATAATGACTCCATAGTACGACATCTACTGGCGGGTTAGTATCATTAGCACTAGAATACTCTCTTGGTAGTGCTACTAATGTCACTCCACTATTTTATACCATACATTTTCCATCTTGACATTTTGTGTAAAATGTATGCCCATTAATATCATATCCTTCATAAGAGTTCACAAGAACACCAGGGTCATATGCTAACCACCGAATGGTTTCACTGATATTATTTGACACTTGAGATAACTCTTGCATTACTGTATCTTTGAACCATCTGATAAATGTGTTATTGTGTTCGTTTGTCACCCATCTTTCACCCTTAGAATAGACATGTGTTGATCCAAGTAGGGATAAACCTCAGAAAGATGTTGTAGTACGAGATGATGAGTCTGATTTCGCATTTTTGCACTTGGGAGAATAGCTTTAAACCTAATCGTACCTTTTCCTGTGAGACTTCTTTCATGACATGATTTAAGAACACCAATAGACTCAACATTAGCCAAAAAATCAGTACAGAAATCAATGACTTCTTCAGCGCCATAAGCTTCAATTATACTCCCTTCTGGCCGATATCGATTTCTCACATATCCTTTAAAAATTCCCATGTATCTCTCAAATGGATACATATACCTCAAGAATACAAGACCACACATTTTAATTTTCGACACCAAGTAAACAGTTAAGTGCACCATAACATCAAAAAATGATGGGGGAAATACATTTCAAACTGGCATAAAGTTACTACCACATCAGCTTGCAATGAATCCAACACCTCTAGATTAACAACTTTAATACTAATGGCATTGAAAAGTAACAAAGCTTGGTAATGGCTTGTCTAGCATGGTTTGGTAATATGCTTATAATAGCAACAAGTAACATATGTTGCATTAATATATGACAATCATGAGATTTCATACCAATCAATTTAAAGTCCTTCAATGAAACAAGTTTTTGAATATTAAATGAATAGCTAGAAGGAACCTTGACACCATTCAAACAGCTACAAAAACTTGTTTTCTCCTTTTTAGTCAAAGTATAACAAGCTGGAGGTAAGTATGCCTTATTTCTAGATTCTTGTGATGCTAACTAATCCCTTATCCCCATTTCTACCATATATTTTCTAGCTTTTATACCACCTTTCGTCTTACCTTGAATGTTCAACAATGTCCCGATAATGCTATCACAAATAATTTTCTCTACATGCATTATATCAAGATAATGTCTAACAGATAAGTGGTCCCAATATGATAAATCTCATAATATAGACCTCTTTTTCCAAATACGCTTCTGACTTGTTTTTGAAGTTTTTCCCCACACAATATCAATGTTTTTTACTCTTCATAAACACCCCCTGATAATGGTAAGCGAGCTACTCTAGTCTCAGATTTTCCATTGAAAAGTTTTTTCTTATTTTTATAAGGATGGTCAATATGTAGAAAGGTTCGATAACTCATTACCACATTTTTCTTACTGTTGTAACCAAAGATCAACTCTTTCATCTTCACAAATAGGGGATGCCTCATCCTCTTTAGTAGTATACCTTGACAAGTTGTCAAGTTACCATATGCAGGGAAGTCATTGATTGTGCAGAATAGCATAGCTCGTAAGGTGAAGTTGGTTTGACTATGAGCATCAAATATCGTCAGACCTTTATTCCACAGCATCTTTAAATCTTCAATAAGTGGTGTCAAGTACACATCTATGTCGTTTTCTGGTTATTTAGGCCCAGATATTAACAAAGATAACATGATGTACTTACGCTTCATGTATAGCCAAGGAAGAAGATTGTAAACTGTTAAAAGAACTGGCAAGTGCTATGGCGGCTGCTCATGTTACCATGATGATTCATTCCATTCGTTCATAGTCCAAGCCTAAGATTTTGGTTTTCAAAATCGAATTCAGGAAACTTCATATTCATGTTCCTCCATTGAGGATAATCAACAGGATGTCTCAACTTTCCATCTTCTTTTCTATCAATAGCATGTCATTGCAAATTGTTCACATCCTTTGCATTTGCAAACAAACGCTTGAATCTTGGAATCACTGGTAGATACCACAACACCTTCGTAGTAGGACCTTTTTTCTTCTCATGTGCATCATCGAAGCCTTTCCGTTTATAACGCGATGCTCCACACTTCGGACACACATGCAAGTCTTTGTATTGTTTCTAATACAAAATACAATCGTTTGGACATGCATGGATCCTTTCAATCTCCATACCTAACGAACATAACATTTTCTTTGCCTCATAAGTTGAACAAGGAAGTTCATTATCATCAGGAAGCATGTCCTTCAAAAGTTCCAATAACCCTATGAAACTCTTATCACTCTACCTATTTCTTTGCTTTTAAGTTATATAATTTAAGCCCTGCTGATAACTTTGTAAATTTACTACATTCAAAAAACAAAGGTTTTCCAGAATTCTCAAAAAACCTTTCAAACTCTTAAGGCATTTCATTCAAATCCCCTTGCATATCACGCATCAATTCATCTAGCCGGTCATTATCTCCATCATTTCCAACATTATCTTCTTTACTTTATCTTTCTCTACATTTAGTTCGACATCATCTGTACTCACACTAAGCGGTACATTTTCACCATGTCGTATCCACCTGTCATATCCTTCCTTAAAACCACGACATATCTAATGACTCTTAATTTGTTCAGTCCCACGAAACTTTTTTATATTTATACAATCACAACAAGGGCACACTATATAATTTTCACAAATTTTACTTGCATATTACTCGGCAATTTTTACAAACTCTAGAACTCCATTAACATATTCAAGTGTATTGTGTTTCTTATACATCCAACTCCGATCTATATCTCCTATTGTCACACGACATTTAGAATATGAGAAATGAGTTAGTTTATGTGAGCAATAACTTAAAGACTCAAGTTCAAGTTTTGACTAAATAATTTAAAACTTAAAATTTAAAATACTACCTAAAACTAATTAAATAATTTAAAATTTAAAATACTACCTAAAACTTCTTAAATATTTTACTAATAAAACTAACTAAATAATTTAAATGTAATTATTTATTGAACATTTTATCACACAATGACAAGTTATACATAATACGCAATTAATTATATTATATTATCTTTTCAAATTTTTTCTCATTATTTTTTATTTACTTATATAGTTTAATTTGATAATTATTTTTTTATTTATTGAACATTTTGTTAAATTTGGTTAAATACTTTATTTTATTTACATATATACTTTAATTGGATACATATAAAAATTATTTTTTGTTTATTGATAATTATATTATTTTTTATAAATTTTCACTTTCATTTTTTATATACATAACAAATAATACACAATACAATACACAATTTTTATATACATATACATAACACATAATACATAACATACAAGAAAATTTCTAAAATATATTATTGAACATTTTAACACACAATAAGAAGTATATATATATATATATATATATATATATACACACACACACATAATACACAATTTTTTTTATTAAACTATCGCAACATCAATACCTAACATATACAATAACAAAGAATTAATCAAATCTAAAATAAACAATAACAAAAATTCCTAAAATATATAACAAAAAAATTAAATGAAATTAAAAAAAAAACTGACAAATTACTTGGACGACGATGATGACGGCTGGACGGTGCTAGACAGTGATGGCTGGACAGTGTTGGACGGAGCCGGGGCTAGAGGCGTTAGATCTGGACAGCGACGGGCTGCGGTGTTGGATGGCGAAGGAGAGCAGCGCAGCGAGTGAAGAAGAGACTGGCAGTGGCTGGACAACTTGCGGCAAGAGGCGAGGAGAGGAGATCGGCGGCGAGTGGTGATGGCGTGCGGCCGAAGATGGGTGATTTTGCCCTAATTATCTGCGTCTGAAGTGGGAACTTCGGACGCAGATATGTGTAAAGCGTTACACCATCTACATTCAAAGTTCCCACTTCGGACGCTGATGGTGTAACGCACTAACGCGACTAACAATCTGCGTCCGAAGTGGGTACTTCAGACGTAGATTGTCTGACATTTTAAAAAACTAAAAAAAAAATTAAATAATGAACTTTCAATTATAAAAATGCCACCGCGTCACTTTACGCGACCGGTGTTTCAACTTCGGACGCAAATTATCTTATATTTATGGTCTTTTTTGTACTAGTGAATATCAGTTTTACATCTAAAAAAATTGGACAAATCAGATCAAATTTTTTTAAAAAAAAATGCAGTGGCATTTTCATAATTATCACCAACTTTACTATACAAACTTAAACACTAAAATCTGCATATCTCAAACTTTTCCAAGTTTGCGCATTTAGTATTAACATTTTGCACATTTAGTATTAAAAGATTGTACTTGTAAAAATGCTAAAGTGCATTGCACTTAGGTTTCGATTTTAGAGTTTATAATTAAATTTTTTGTTTTATTTGGTTTAGTTGTTCACTTTTTACTACTTAAGATCTAGCATTTACGGTTTAGATTTAAAATTTAGATTTTTTGTTGGTTTTATAAAATTTACCAGGTTTGCATATTTAGTTGTTAAAGATTGCATATGTAAATGTTCAAGTTTTCATAGTCAATTGAAGTTGATGATAATTGTGAAAATGCATCCATGTTTTTAAAAATTATTAGATTCGTCGCATTTTTACAGATGTAAGGTTGAGATTAGTTCTTATTTATCTCCTATGGTATTGTTCTTATAGGATCCTTAGCCTACAAAATGTTAATACTAAATATGCAAACCTAGAAAGGTATGAGAATTGCATATTTTAGTGTTCAAGTTTGTATAGTAAAGTTGGTGATAATTACTAAAATGTCATTGCATTGTTTTTAAAAAAAATTATCTAACATGTAAGATTTTCCAAATATAAGGTTGAGATTGACTTTTATTTCTCTCCTAAGGATTTATTTTCATTTGATCCTATATATATATA
>CM008334.1:2134271-2147002 GCA_002525835.2 Ipomoea batatas | reverse complement strand
CTCAGAGCCACCTCCAACTTCATTCAGTTTTTCCAATGACCACCTGCTAACATCAAACTCTAGATCATTGTCAGGGAAAATTGAGTCCACCATGGAAATTGTTGAAAATGTGTTGCCTGAGGGGGTTACAACTGGTTCAGGACATATACAGTCTAGCACACTAGATAATCAACCTGCAACATCTGGACAGAAATCCTCTCCAGGTTCCCCTATAACTTCCTCTCCCCGCTTTATTGACACAATTGAACAACCTGTGACTTTGGATGTGTATTCACCAGATCGTTTGGCTGGAGAGCTGTTCTTCCTGGATGGTTCAATAGCATTTACAGCTGAGGAACTATCTCGAGCTCCTGCTGAAGTTCTGGGTAGAAGTAGCCATGGCACTTTATATAAAGCTACCCTAGATAATGGGTATGTGCTGACTGTTAAATGGCTGCGTGTGGGGTTAGTTAAAGACAAGAAAGAATTTGCAAAGGAAGTTAAAAAGATTGGATCAATTAGACATCCAAATGCTGTTCCTTTACGAGCTTATTACTGGGGTCCAAGAGAACAAGAAAGGCTGATTTTAGCAGACTACATACCAGGGGATAGCTTAGCCCTGCATCTATATGGTAAGAGCTTGCAACATTGCTTAAATAGTTCTTTGATCTTTCAAAATTGGTTCTCTTAGACACTTTTGTTTTGCCTTTATTTCCATGGTTTCTTTTTTTCCCCTCAAATTCTAATGCAAATGATCTCATGCTCAACATTTAAAGGTTTTTACTTGTTCCTTTCTGCTAGAACTTGCATTAACTTGTATATTTGTCTAGTGCATTAGGATTAGGAGTTGCAGATGTCTTTATTAAATAAATAAGCCGTTCTCTTTATTTGTGTGTTTTATCAACCTTTTACACAGAGACTACACCTCGCAAATATTCCCCGTTATCCTTCAACAAGAGGTTGAACATAGCTGTTGAAGTTGCTCGTTGTCTAGCATTTCTGCACGAGAAAGGCCTACCCCATGGGAACTTGAAGCCTACGAATATAATCTTGGTGGGAGGTGATTACAGTGCCCGGATTACAGATTATGGTCTCCACCGCCTGATGACAACAAGTGGGATTGCAGAGCAGATACTAAACCTAGGGGCTCTTGGCTACCGTGCCCCTGAACTGGCAAACGCAACCAAACCTATCCTTTCTTTCAAGGCTGACGTGTACGCATTTGGTGTGATTCTGATGGAACTGTTGACAAGAAGAAGTGCGGGTGACATAATCTCTGGGCAGCCTGGAGCCGTTGATCTTACAGATTGGGTTTGGTTGTGCAATCAGGAAGGTAGGGGGATGGACTGCATTGACAGAGACATAGCAGGCGGGGAAGAACACTCGAAAGCTATGGATGAATTGCTTGCTATATCTTTAAGGTGCATTCTTCCGGTTAATGAAAGGCCTAACATCAGACAAGTCATTGAAGATCTATGTTCCATTTGTGTGTGAAGTTTTGTACATGTGTCTCCCTCCTCCCTCCTGGTATTAATTCTTTTTTTTTTTTTTTTTATTTATTGTTTTTGTTCATGAGTTTGATTTTCTTCTTTTTCACCAATTGGTTCAATTGCCTCCCTAATCTGGGCTATAATCATCATTACATATTTTTATTGCCTTCGCCCCATCCCAGCCCCAACCCCAAACCCCCTTCAGTTTTTGTGTAAAGGGATGATCAATCCGTTGATTGGTTAACAATTATTCTTCAGTTAATTAGGAGGATTGCAGATATCCTTTGTGATTGTTTGGTTTCTGGCTGTCTTCTAATAGATAATGTTTATTTCCTGGCTCTGTTACAATGTAGTATCTGTCCATACATATTTTCTCAATTTATTAAAATACAAAAAGTCAATGATTGCAAGATTTTGGCACTTTCTCATTTAAATCACTGAAGCCACTTTTTATTATAAGCGCTGCCAAATACAGGTCAGATTTTCTTTTTACAGCATATCATATGGTTCCGCCCTTATATCGTACACATCCAAAATACCTCATGCGGTTTCAGTTACTTTCAAACTCACTGTTTTGGTCATTTTGATTAATACTTGGTTATAGTATAATGTTATTTCATCTCCTGATGTAATAACACGATTATTTTTAAATAATTGTTTTACTCATTTTAATTAGGGTTACACTTGTGTGAGACCCGTGAGACGGGTCGGGTCAACATAATTTGGGTCATATTTAATTTATGTGTTTGTATTATGAGTTGGTTTGTTTGGGCGCTATTTTTCAGCAATTAGATACGGGCTTTTTAAAGCCAGTTTTATTCTGTTCAGCAATTTTTAAAGAACCCAATTCTCGTGGCCCCAATGTTACTTTACCTCAAATGTCGAAATCTTTAAAATTATGGAAAGAGTACTCTTTCAGGGGATTAGTAATGATTTCATTTGTTAAAAGTTGATTGGATATAGGACATGGGAAAATAGTTTTTGCTATATATAATTAATCAACATTTTAATCATTAAACACAATGGCCCTGTTTGGTAAATGGCTGTTAGCTGATTGGGTTGGCTATTTGGGTTAGAAGCTATGATTTGTTGATAACATTAGCTGATTGTAGAAAATTGTTTGATAAATTAGCTGTTAGCTAATAGCTGTTTGGTATAATTTCTTTTCTCAAAAAGCTAATTGAAAAGGCTACTTTGAGTAGCCTTTTGAATTTTAGCATTTTAGAGTTACAAAAAGCTTATTATTTACCAACTAATAGTGGTCAAATAAGCCAAAATTGGCTGATAGGCTGATTATTTACCAAACAGGACCAATATTTAATATCACAAATATACTACTTTATAGAACAAATATATAATCAACACTTTCCTTTCAAAAAAAATATAATCAACACTTTAAGCATTAAATTTATACTTTATAGCATAAATCTAGTACTTCATAGCACAAATGAAAAATTAGCAATTTAATCATTAAATCTAATACTTTATAGCCTAAATCTAGTACTTCATATATGGGTAGACTTCATATGAGACAACCTCTCTAGATGAGAAATAAGACATAATCTTGACCATAAGAAAAAATAAATGAATGGTTAAGATTGGATGGTAGGATTTTAATGTGATTTCTAAGAAATAGGATGATTTAAAATAGTAATTTGCAATCAAAGGGCAAATATGATTAATAGGATCGTTTGATGCATACCCTATATCCCAGAGCAATTTCCAAAGTGTGGAAAGGGATCTTTATTTGTCTACCCTTAGAATCCCAGTTTCATTCCTTTACCCTGTGCGTATGGAAACATCGATGACGATGTTTACTTTAAAGTGTGGAAAGGACGCACTTTGTGCTTTACATGCTTACATGCTTAGTATAAGAAGTTTAAGCTCTTGGGAATGATAAGCAGGTGCATTTGCAATTTTGAAAAGAGAGTTATTATTTGTGTTATCTAGATAGAATTTTGACTGGATACACACAAATTTTTCCTCTCAGAATATCTTTGAGGAAGTTACTTTTCGCACCCATGAGAATGTTTAGAGCCAAATAAGTTTATATTCTTGTCTGCTTGCATGATGTTCACCTCTTATTTACGTAGGACCTTAGTCAAGGATCTCTCGAAGTGGGAGTGTGCACTCTTTAATTTTAGAAAGATAAAACTAGCGAGGCCCGAAATTGAACTAACCCTGGTAGGGCATGGGGCAAAAGGTGAGCCTAATGGTAAGCTTAATGAGAAAACAAAACCCTTGATCATAAATAGAAAAAGGCATGAGGGGTTGACACGAGGAGAAGTCGAAAAGGCAAAAGGCCAATCACTAAAGAGTTTAAAAATTGAGGGAAGCCAATTCGTTGGGTTGTGTCCAAACCATAGTCTTCGGTAAGCAAAAAGCTTTATCTGGAGTGGGTTGTTCACATAAAAAGATCCCAAGAATTGAGAAAATAGAGCTGAGGTGAGCCGCTTTGCTAGGATTCGAGTACCCATTGCACTGACCTTCGAAAAAGCATGGATCTCCATGTGAAGTCGGGTGGCTCGATGACGTCATCCTAGGAAGTGAGAAGAAAGAGGGACCGCGCTAAGCCAAAAGCGGTGAGTGGTCCATGCCCCTACCCTCATTTACATTTATGATGGGCTTTGGCGTATAAGGATGGAAAGTTGATTAGCTAGTGCACATCGTTCCCACTAGTGAGATCGGCTAGAGGCCCTATTTAAATAGAAAGTGAACCAAAACTTTGGAAATGCATGCTTGCGTATGGTGCGAGGAGTGTGATCCCTTGTTTTATTTGTTTATATACGAAAGGTTTTTATTTCCCAAAAATATTTCTTCAGTTGCTAGCATCTGACCAAAATCCTTTATAGATAACACAAATGATTTCCCCCGTTTCAACAGTCTTAGACACCCATCATTTTGACTTGCCAAAAGCTTTGTTTAGCATGAAAGAGTGTCTCGGAGACTTATATGCTTAGAAAGTAAAAAGTCTTGCTTGAGGACAAGCAAGAAACAAAGTGTGGAAAATTTGATAAGACTCCGAGATATCCTTATTTCAGGCACATTTTAGGGTGTTTTATCGTGTCTATAGCATCCTTACTTGGTAAATTATGTGCGTAAATGCTTGAAAATCACTAACTGATGCACGTAAGCTACTTTTAGCTTAAAAGAAGTAAAACAGGAGCCCCGGAAGCAAATAAGACCAAAAGATGAGCTTAAAGAGCAAACCAGGCAAGAACGGAGCACCGGAGGACCAAACTAGGAGGCCACACGCGTGTGAGCAAGCGTGAAAACTTTCCAGAAGCTTCCCACTCCAAAATCACTTTTACTTTACTACTCTCTTGCACTCAAACCAATCAATGAACTACTCTCACTCACAAATCATCCTTCACCACACTCGAATCCTATGCATGATCCAATCAAGTAAACTCCCGAATGTTTGACACACCTCCACGTCCCTCCTTCGAGACCGACACTCGGGGAGTCACATACTTTCCGTTTTAACATAAATATCTTTTGACGAATCAACCCCTACACAATAGTGCTTCCTTCAAGATGTTTAACAGTTTAACCACGTGCAACATTTTGGTGGATTTTGTCATTCATCAAAGTATCATGGCCCTGTGATCACCCTCTAACTCTTGTGGTGCCTCCACATCTTGACTATTTTGATATGTTGCATAACTTGATTCCAAACTTTCTTCATTTTCTTCTTGCACAGAAGTGTGCACGATAATCTTTGGCCGAACCTTTAAAACTTCGCCACACAAAACATTGACATCAACTTCTCGTCTCATACGAGAAGGGACTGCGCTCTTGATTTCATTTGATGGCTTTGTGCCAAGAGGGGTCTTCGTATGCTTCTTAATGATAGGGACAGGTCCAAGTCTCTCATGCACAGGCTTCTTGACTTCCTTAGGACTTGTCCCCAACCTGTTAAAGACGGATTGTCGTGACTCCACCTTACCAATCCTGTTAAAAATCGATTGCTTCTTATCTTGACTTTGCTCCTCAATAGTGATGCAGTTAGTTGTAGCTCGATTTATGAATATCTTCACGGGTTTTGGTGGAACATAACCTAACCCCTTACGTGTATAAACTTCCTGCTGTTTAGAAATTCCTTTGCCACCAGCTTCCCGAATAAGCCTTCCCAACCTTTGTGGCTCCTTAGGATCGTAACCAGACTTGGCTAGGAGTTTATAAGCATTTGGATCAAAGCCTTCAGTGCACTGCGTGGGCAATACTTCATTTGTCTTATCGCTGCTTCTATCTTCAAGTGACTCTTCTGTTTGAGCTTTAAGCGTGCCAATCCTTGTAAGAGGAAAGACAAGTTCCTTGCTTGGTTGATGCTGCTCAACAACTTGTTTTCCCTTCCATTTTGGGTCAGGCGACGCATTGACTTCACTTTCGTCAATCTATTCTACAACAACTTGCTCCTTCATATAGAACTTCGCATCAGCAAAGTAAGACTCAGCTTCAGTGAATGGGCTCTCATCACCAACCACCTTCTCTACTACTCCATTTTTCTCATACATCAAACATTGATGCCACGAAGATGGAATCACCCCATTCTCGTGTATCCATGGTCGTCCCAATAGCAGGTTATAAGAAGGTCTTGCATCTATAACGTGACATAATGTGCTTGAACTTAGATTTCCAACTATCAAATCAAGTTTAATGACACCCAATGCTCTTTGCCCCCCTTGATTAAATCCTTGAATCATCAAGCGACTTTAGGCAAGATCATCTACAGAGAACCCAAGATCTTTCAAAGCTCAAAGTGACAAGATGTTGACAGCTGACCCTTGATCAATTAGAATCCTCTTAAGTTTCTTCTCACATGCATAGCCCTCAACAAACAATGGGCGATTATGAGGTATACCACCAAGTAACAAATCTTCATCGCTGAATGTAATCTCAGCTGAATAAGAAGTAGCCTTATTACATTTGAACTTCCTCCCCTTCGCCTTCTACATGGGATGAGCATTCTCCCACTTCAACTGGCGCATCATTGGTGTTCAAACATGAACTAGATATGCATGCTTTTTCCAAATCAAACCCCTTCGGCATGTATTGAGCCAGTGTCATAGGGGTTTGCGGCTTGTTAACATCCTTCTTCATCTTTAACTTGTAGATATGGCCTTTTGATGGACCCTTCTCAATCCATTTCTTTATTACTTGCCTTGGCGATCTCACAGGGTTGACCACCTTCTTATGCTTCTTATGGGTAATAGTTATCCAGTCACCCCTCGAGATATCATTAGCTTGTTGCAACTTGGCCTGAGCAGCATGCTTAATGACGAACGGGAGTGGACGCCTTTGTTCTCCTCCTCTCCTTCTTCCAGAATCTTCCTCGAGAAGTGGAGCAAACCTTCCAAGTGATACCGTAATTTGATTTGTACTTGTAGTAGCATTAGCAAGTTCTATCTTTCCATTTCGAGCTAACGCCATGACTCTATCCTTGAAAACAAAGCACTTTTCAATGGGATGACTAATGAGGCGGTGATACTTGCAATAATTAGGGTCTTCAACTCTAGAAGCTTCCTCGGGACGCTTCATTTCTGGTAGCTCAATCAACTTTAATTTAAGAAGTTCATCAAACATAGGGGAGACATCGGACTCCAGGAATGGATACTACTTCTCTTGTCTCTCCTCTATAGTCATCATCCTATTTCCACTTGGCGGACCATAAAATGGTCTTCACTTGAGAGGTTCAGCTGCCCTAGCAAAAACTTTGATAGCTCCAGCCTTCACATTCATTGCTTCTCCTTTTTCTTGCTTCGGAGAGGGTTTGCCCCCTTTCTTAAAATCCTGCTTCCCATTATCCTTCGAAAAGCCCAGTATGTTGAGCGCGCTCAACCCACCTCCGGCCGCGATATTCAATTCCATATCATGAGCTCGGCTGGACAGTTCCACGAACATTTTAGGCTTAATCCCCTGTAAGATGTAAGAGAGCTCAAAGCGCATTCCTTGTATGCACATGTCAATATCAGCACGTTGTGATATCCTTTCTTGATAATTTAAGTATAAGCCTCTCCATCTTTCAATGTAATCAACGGAAGGCTCGCCTTTCCACTGGTGGGTAGTGGTGAGTTCCACGAAGCTGACAATTCTCGTTGTGCTGTAGAAACGATCCAAGAATTCACGCTCCATGTCATGCCAACTGTCAATGCATCCTGGCTCAAGGTCAATATACCAGTCAAAAGCTATTCCCTTCAACGAGCGAACAAATTGCTTAACTAGGTAATCACCATAGGTCCCAGCCTCGTTGCAAGTCTCTACGAAATGAGCAATGTGTTGCCTAGGATTTCCCTTCCCATCAAACTGTTGGAATTTAGGCGGTTGATACCCAAGCGGCATCCTTAGCTCCTCGATCCTTTGAGTGTAAGGCTTGGCATATGTGTAAGAACGTTGTCCCACCTCAAGCTTTCCTTTAATGGCGTCCATGATGTAGTCATTCAATTGCTCAACGGGTATCATGCCCCTAGAGATCGGAATGCTCTTTTCAGCAGGTGGTGGGCGAGATACAACTTCTTCTATCCCTGCAGCATGCCTATCGTCATGCACTGGTGACTCTTTATCAACTTCATCTTCTTGAGTTTGGGGCTGTTTCCCAAAAGCTCGACTTGTTTCACCATTTCTCCCGCTTTCAACCTTCTCACTGAGATCGTTGAGCTTTCTTTCTTGACTGTGAAGAAGCACACTCATTGCCTCGAGAGTTTTGGTGATATTTGCTATTTGCTCCTCCATCGAAGCTGCGTTCGTTGTCATAGCAGGCATGGCGGTATAGACATGAGTCCCTTCCGATGATGGTTTCCATAAAGGAGATTAGCTTCCACTGCTAGTAGTTCCTTTCGAGGGAATAGGGGAAGGACTTTCGCTTCGAGTAGCTTCATTTGAGGGAACAGGACTCTTGCTACCAGCGGTCTCTGTTGTTGAGGATGAACCCCTATCGTATGTAGCTTTCTTTGAGCCGATGGAGGCACCTCCAAGCCTTCGGACGACGTTGCGAGCAATGTTTTGGGTCTCGATCAACTCCACCCCTAGGTCCCTCACTCGACTTCGAGTCAGTGCACCTTGCACCTCGCGCCTGTCGGAGCCGGCCACAGAAGATGCCTTAGAGCCGGTAGCTTGAGCGTAAGTCTTTCTTGATGCCATTTGGATACTTGTGAAGAGATGAGAGGTAGAGATGTCCCACTGGGCGTGCCAAAATCTGTGAACAAGAAAATGTGAAAAGTATATATATTTGAATTTCAAATGTTGCGCGGGTACAAGATCTCTATCTAGGAAAATCCTCTGATTCTTCACTTGGTTAACTTGACTTGAAACTTTGACTGAAGGGCCTCCGGAACGCGACTTGTTCTTCAAAGAAGGGCTTTGTTGCTTGATCTTCGTTGAAGGGCTTCCGGACTCAAATGGCTTGATCTTTAGTTCGCTTTAACTTGATTTCGGATGCTTGATCTTCTAGCTTGATTTGATTTCTTCGATCCAGAGCTTCTCTAGGTTCTTCAATTCTTCCCGTGTGTTTTGAAATGTGAAATGAGGGCTCTATTTATAGTGGAAGATGTAACCACTATCCCTCAACAAACTCCCTAAATAATTAATTAATTTAATTAATTAATTATCTAAGGGAATGAACTTTGCCAAAATCAAGTCTAGGTTCAAGATTCTATCATTTAATTCAAATTCAAATTAAATTATAATTATCAAATTCAAATATAATAAAATTATATTTAAATTATAATAATAATTATAATTAAATTCAAATATGAATTGGGTTTGGATCAATTAATTAATTTACTAATCCAAGGTCAAATTTAATTGGACTAATCAAATTAATTTAATTATCATGGCCCAACTAATTAAATTGGGGAAATAATCCATCTCAAATTGTGCCCAATAATAATTTAATCGGTCCATTTTTTGGGTTCAAATTTTCTGTGTCTACAGACTACATATAGCATGAACCTTAATTGATGCGTATGCTTATAATATTTTTAGATGAATGCATTTTACGTTTCATATTCTTGTCATTTGAATTTAGACAAAACTGCATTGCATTTAAAGTCATCCTACTTGCTTATGCATGACTCATGTGAAATAGGTTTACGTGTATCAATTGCATGCATTCGAATTTGATAACTTCTTGTGGTGAATTTCCTAATCCTTTTTACTATTGGAAATTGCATTTCCAAGATAAAAAACTGACATATTTATTGCATCTATTCAGTTGACTTACATGATCTAATTAGCATATCCAATTTGCACGCACCGAATTCAAATTCATTTGGGCAATTTGAGCAAATTCAGTTTTACCTTGACCCTCAAGACCATCAAATAAAAGACATTTACATTAAGGGTAATTTAGACAATTTATGCCTTAGTTTCAACCTATAAAAGGACATTGTTTCCACTCAAAATTAAGCTCACTTTTAAGCCTTTCACCTTCCACCTTACGCTCACCCATCGTCCTCCATAGCCTAGTATCCCCAAATTCACTCTCAAATTTCATCATTCAAAAACTACCCACACAAAATTGACTCAAGATATGGCTTCAACAAGTGCATCTCTACTCGAAGACACCCAAGCCGAAGCATCAAATGAGAAAATCAATTCCGGGCACCTACTTGACCAAGCTGATTTCTTGGACATCTCAATCAACCCAAGAATTGCTCAAAATGTTCTAAATGAATTGGAAAGAAGTGGCATTTTAAAAGTATGCACATTCAAATATGTAGGAATATTTGTTGATAAAGTTGTAGAATTGTTTGAGCATGTTTCAAACAAAGTGTCATATATATATTGAATCTATGGTTGGTGATGTTCGTGTGAGAATTGATTTGGATGATTTTAGAAATCTATTTGAATTTTCTGAGCATAATGCTAGATTTGAGGATTTTGTGTTTGATGCAAATGATTATTGGAGTATATATGGCACGTAGGAATGTTCATGTGATTGTACCAAAATTGTCTGGAAAGCGTAAGGATTTGATTTGGGAGTATGCTAAATTATTGGAAATAATTGCTAAATAATTGTAGTAGTAAACACCGTTGAAGATATTGGTGGTGATTTCATGGAAGTTTTGATGAATGATCAAGTCATTCGTGGAGAGAGTTTCGAAAGGGAGTCAACTTTTCATCAAGAGGGCAGCATGCATGGTGATCTATATCATTTTGATGCTAATATGGTTGATGTTGAGGTTGAGGCCGAGGTTGATGTTCATAGGATGCAGCAGGCTGAGATTAATGTTGAGGAAATTCATCAAGTTGATTCAAATGTTGATGGACAGGCTGACAATAAGAGAGTTGATGAGGTTGAGGTAAATCATGAGCAAATTGAGGTTGAGGTTGACTTGAGAGAAATTAATGTTGAGAATGTTGAGGCCGACTCAGATGCTGTTGTTGAAAATACACAAGGCAATGCTAGGCAACATGAAGAGGTTGAGGCCGAGAATAATGTAAGGGGGAATGTAGAGGTTGACACAAATATACATGATGATGTGGAAGAAATAGAGGAGCAACATGTGGAGGTTGGATAACTTAGTGAACATGAGGGAGACACATCTACTCCTAGACCCATCCCAGTCAACATTGAAGGGCGTGTTCAACAAAATCAAGCTATTTCGAATCTTGCAAAGGAAAATTCGAACGAAATGATCATCAAAGCTCTCAAGGAACTCAAGGAAGCGATAAGTAGTACTGATCACACATTGTATACCAATGAAATTATTTGATCAACTTACAGGTATGGAACAGGGAGTTACAAGGATCAATCTCGTGATGAAGGGGGAATTAAATGTCTTTATAGCAAAGATGATGATCACGCTTGAGAAGGATAAGTAGGCCATGAGTGAACTTGTGCAAGCTCACAAAAATGACACGGTGCAATACAACTAGAAGCTAGACCAAAAATTGTTCCACCTCATGAGCCAAATTGAAAATGTGAGGAGCATATTTGATAAGCACTATTTTTATACCTATTTATATTTGATAAATTAGTTTTATTTATTTTACATTATATTTATTTTACACTTTATTTTATATTTTGCACTAATATAACAGTTAGTTGAATAGTTAGGATTAATGGACCTATTAATAAGAATTGGGCTAATTGATCATTTGAGCTAATTATATATTTGTTTTACTTTACATGATTTAATAAGTTGACCCAATTTAATAATTTTAATTATATATGTTAATTGTTTTATGAGTTCAACAGTCCAAATATTAATTTGCAATTTTTTTATTTTTATTTTTATTCTCTTTTGCTTTTAGGCTTTTAGCTATGTACGTAATAAGCAGACAAGGATGACCTCTTCAACATGCAACGTGCGACGATTTCGGCGGACGGAGACGTGGATTGCGACGATGGCTTACCTTCTTGCAATTGGCGAAAATGGCGCATTCATTATACTATAAATAGGATATGATTATTTGCTTTAAAAGGGGGGATTCATACTTTCAATTCAATTTGATCTCTGTCTGTTGCCAAACACGTAAACATATATATATATATATATATATATATATATATATATATATATATATATATATATATTCTTTCTTAAATTCTCTTTTAGAGAATTAATATATTTATATATACTTTTATTTTGTAAACAATTCCTGCGATGTACTGCTGAGTTCTAATTTTTCCAATTCAAGGATTATGGAAGTTTGATTTTACAAGACCAGTAAGCTTTATTTAGCCTAAATTATCCTTTGCACTTTATTATCTATGTATCTTCTGTTATATTCATATATATGAATTATTGCTTGATTAATTGTTGCAATAGGGCCCATTGTTCAATTATCAAGTTATTAAATTGCTAGTCAGAACCTTGAATTCGTAATTGTTTAAGTGTTTTGATGTTAGTAGCAAATAGCACAATATGATTATAACTGATTTTCATTTTGTGTTATGGAGATATATAGTCTAGCTTAAATGAACCGAGCTTATGAGTTTGTTGGCTAGGATTGGTAGTCTTTCTAATTCGATAATGCTGTTAGTAAATTAAATCCTAAGAGCTTGTTTAGGGTTGTTTATTAGCTAGGGAAGTAATTAAAGAGCTTGTTTTAATTACCGACGAAGTAAGGAAAGACAGGTTGTTAGAGCTTGTTAATAACCATAACCAATCTAATAAAGAGTAAAGTTAGTTTGGCTTGCATATCAATATCTGTCTTGTTGGAATTAAGCTGATATTATGCCTTGGGTTGGATACTACTTGCCATTGACATTTACTTGATAATTATTTTCTATTTGATATTATTTTCCATTTTCCA
>CM008334.1:2051897-2069026 GCA_002525835.2 Ipomoea batatas | reverse complement strand
TTCCATGACACTGTCTTTTAACTCCCAGCATGCATGACTTCTGGTCGCGGAAATGGGTGGCTGGCAATATAATTAAGTCAAAAAGAAGCTAAGGAATTGATCGATTTGAGTAGAAGAAGGGTGGAACTGATCTGAATGGTTTTAGCACTACTATCATTTTCACACTAGCTTGCTTGTTTTAGCTCTTTTTCCCTTTCTTTGAAATCGAAGGGATTTTAGTAGAAAATTACACTATAAGATGCACCTACTACTTGCTTATCATCAATCTTCAAACCAACCACAAGAAAGCAAGAACACAGCCAAACACGTACTAGCTACAAACATATTGATCATGCACCTCACTTCTTTTCTTCTTCTTGTTATTTTTTCCCTTCCATTGCAACAGATGCAAGCTTTAGAAAGAGCAGAGGGAAGAGCACTCCTTCAGTGGAAGGAAACCTTATCCAATACTGAAGGTGTTCTTGATTCATGGTCCCTTTCCAATCTCAAAAACATTTGTAACTGGACAGGTATCACTTGTAATACTGCGATGTATGTTTCTAAGATGAACTTGAGTGGTTATAATTTCAACCTCACAGGTACCCTTCACAGCTTTGGTTTCGTTTCATTTCCGAATCTCACCCATTTAGTCCTCTATAATAATAGTTTCATCGGATCAATTCCATCCGCTATTGCTAACCTCTCCAAACTCACATTCTTGGACTTTAGTCTAAACCATTTTGAATCTAGTATACCATTAGGGATTACAAAATTAACAAGACTCCAATATTTGGACCTTTCTGAAAACAATTTCATTGGTACTTTTCCCAATCAATTTAGCTACCTTCACTACCTCCGATACCTCGATATATCTATGAATTATTTCAGTGGCGAATTTCCAAAATCAATGTTTTCCAATCTGAGCAAGCTTCAGTTTTTCATTTGTTATCAAAATCAATTTCAAGGCCCTTTTCCAATCAATTTAACCAGCCTTTCAATGCTTAAGATGATTGACCTATATGAGAACAATTTCTATGGCATTATACCTCAAGAAGTTAGTCGACTGATAAATTTAATTGAGCTTGATCTTGGTCAGAATAACTTCTCAGGTTCCATTCCACCACCAATTGGAAACCTCAACAACTTGGAGGCACTTAATCTAGCAAGCAACCATCTTTCTGGGCCTATGCCTTCTGCATTTGGAAATCTGACAAATCTGATTTACTTGTTACTTGCTCACAACAATCTCACTACGACCCTAGAGTCATTATTGTTATACAATTTCAACTCCCTACGAACTCTGGATCTGTCTAGGAACAATTTGCGAGGTCAACTACCTCAAAGTTTATGGAACTTCAGCAAAAATCTTTGGTTTGTGGATCTATCAAGAAACCAATTTGAGGGAACTATTCCAGGAGAATTTGCAGAGAAAAACATGTTACAGTTTATCAATTTGAAGGGAAATCACTTGGAAGGGTCATTGCCTCGAGGCCTAGTAAATTGTAGCATCCTTAATGTTCTAGATGTTGGAAACAACAAGTTGGTTGGTTCTTTCCCATATTGGTTGGATGTTCTATCTCATTTGGATGTACTTATCTTGAGATTTAATCAATTTTATGGCACAATAGGCACTTCCAATTCCAACACTAAACGCCCATTCCCGAATATGCATATATTTGATATCTCCCACAACGAGTTCACAGGTGCTTTGCCAAGGTATTACTTGGAGAATTTTGAAGAGATGCAGAATGAAAGTGCTGCTGGAGATAATATAGAGCTCTCCGAAGATGATTATATAGACCTTGTGTTGAAAAAGACGGAGCGTCCAGTGCAGAGCTACAATTTGTTTACATTTCTTGATTTCTCCAATAACCACTTTCATGGGGAGATTTCAGAATCGTCTATAGGAAAGCTACGCTATATCAGGTATTTGAATTTATCCCATAACCAATTGATCGGCAATATTCCATCATGGTTAGGAAGTTTATCTAATCTTGAGGCACTTGATCTGTCATCAAATCAACTAGTGGGTAAAATTCCTGAACAACTTACAACACTGACATTTCTAGCTGTACTAAACCTCTCCTATAATCATCTTGTTGGTCCTATTCCACATGGCCCGCAGTTTAACACTTTCAACAATGACTCCTATTTGGGAAACACAGCTCTGTGTGGATTCCCATTGACGATACAATGTCAAGGCAGCAATAATCGGTCACAGCCCCAAACACCAGCCCCAGATGGAGAGGAGGATTCAGGAAATTTTGGGGGCGGATTTGGGTGGCGAAGTGTTGTTATAGGATACTGCAGTTGCATGCCATTTGGTATTTTTGTGGGATATGTTGCATTTTTGTATGAAAGACCAAGATGGTTTGTAAGGTTAGTGGTACCGGTTAGGACACTTAGGAATAAGAAGTAGTGAAAGGGGCAGAGATGAGCTTTGGTTTTCATTTGATTTGGGGTTTTCATTTTGGAACTTGTACGAGTGCTTATTTTAATTTCACCTAATGTTTTAATCAATAAAATTTCTTTTGTGTTTTGGTGTGATGTATAAATACACACATATTGGGAAATTGTAGATTGTGTTTTATGAATATTTTGTTGTTAAAAATATAGTTATATTGTGGCTCACGTGCATATATAGAAGCCCCCGAGGGATTTTTTTAACCGGGGAGTTTCTAGATAGAGATGATATATATTTAAATATTGTACTTGTTTTATAATTACAATTTAATTGTAGTACCAAATTGAAAGTTCAATAATACTTTCATCTCACTATATAGATAATCAAGAGCATATTTGACCCTACTTTTAATATATTAATTTCCTTTCGCGTGCATGGCATACATCATAGTTAATACCTCCTTCCAAAATAAAGAAATAAAAAACCAGCGCCATTATATTAATTCAATTCACACCTTTGGCAACTTGGCAACTTGATTTCTAAGCGGAGAAGAAGGAATTGATCAACTTTGAATTGGCATGCAACTTGATTTTTTTTAAGTAAAAAAGAAGGGAAATAATTTATCTGAAGAAGCTAGGAAGGAGCCATCCAAGGAGAAGACAGTGGTTTTAGCACTTTGACTTGATTTTCGATCACTTCTTTTAAAGCTAATAAGCAGCTCATGCATGAATTGAAGCTAAGCTAAGCTAGCTAGCAAGCTTAATTAGATAGAAAAATGATGATGGTAACTTCTTCTTCTTCTCGAGTGCCTTCTTTTCTTCTTATTATTCTTCTTCTTTCCCTTTCATTACTAATAGAGATGCAAGAAGCGTTAGAAAGTGTAGAGGGGAGAGCCCTCCTTCAGTGGAAGGAAACCTTGTTCAATACTGATGGTGTTCTCGATTCATGGTCCCATTCGAATCTCAAAAACTTATGTAACAACTGGACAGGCATCACTTGTAATGCTACTACTACTGCAACTACATATGTTTCCGAGATAAACGTGAGAGATTATTCTAATCGTCTCACAGGTACGCTTGATCACTTTGATTTCATTTTCTTTCCAAAGCTCACCCATTTTGTCCTTTCTAACAACAGTTTCTTCGGGTCAATTCCATCAGCTATCGCTAATCTCTCTAAACTCACCGTCTTAGACCTTAGTTATAACCTGTTTCAAACTTCTATACCGTTAGGGATTACAATGTTAACAAAGCTCCGGTATTTGAGCCTTGGTGCAAACAATCTCAATAGTACTATTCCCGACCAAATTAGCCACCTCCATAATCTTGAATACTTCAATATATCTTGGAACTCTTTCAGTGGCCAGTTCCCTGAATCAATGTACTCCAATCTCACCAACCTTCAGTATTTCATTTGTTTTGGAAATCAAATTCAAGGCCGGTTTCCAACAAATTTAACCAAGCTTTCAAATCTTAGAATTCTTGACCTATCTTATAACAATTTCTATGGGTCTATACCTCATGAAATTAGTGGGCTGAGAAATCTGAATGAGCTTTATCTAGGGTGGAACAACTTCTCAGGTGTCATTCCACTCCAGATTGGGAAGTTGAAGAATTTGGTATCGATTGGTCTAAAAAGCAACTTTTTTTCTGGGCCTATACCTTCTTCACTTTGGAATATGACAAATCTGAGTATGCTTTCTCTAGCTATGAACAACTTCTCAGGTACAATTCCACCACAAATTGGAAACTTGAAGAATTTGAAGGGGATTGATCTATCAAGCAACCATTTTTCTGGGCCTATAGCTTCTTCTGAAACTGGAAATCTAACACTTTTTAGTTCATGGTTGTGCAATCTGGATTCTCTACTAATTCTTGATCTGTCTAAGAACAATTTGCGAGGTCCACTACCTCAGTGTTTGTGGAATGTCAGCAATCATCTTTGGTTTGTGGATTTATCCACGAATCAATTCGAGGGAACTATTCCTGGAGAATTCACGGATGGAAACCCGTTAAGGTATATCAATCTGATGTGCAATCACTTGGGAGGTCCATTGCCTCGAGGCTTAGCAAGTTGTAGCAAACTAATGGTTTTAGCACTGGGAAACAACAACTTGGTTGATTCTTTCCCACACTGGTTAGATGGTTTGTCTCGTTTGGGCGTTCTTATCTTGAGATCTAATCAATTTTATAGCACGGTGGGCAATTCCCGGACTAAAAGTCCATTCCAGAAGTTGCATATATTTGATATCTCCCACAATGAGTTCACAGATCCTTTGCCAATGTATTATTTGGAGAATTTTGTAGAGATGCAGAATGCAAGTGCCACTGGAGGTTTTGTAATGCTCTCCCATGATGATTATATAAACCTCATGTTGAAAAGGAATGAGCTACCAGTGTGGAACTTTACCATCTTCACATTGATTGATTTATCAAGTAACCACTTCCATGGGGAGATTCCAGAATCTATAGGAAAGTTGCATAGCATCAGGTTCTTGAATTTATCCCATAATGAGCTCACGGGGTATATTCCATCATCGTTAGGAAATTTATCTATTCTTGAGGTACTTGATCTGTCGTCAAACCAACTAGTGGGTAAAATTCCCCAACAACTTGCAAACTTGTTGACGTTTCTGGCTGTACTAGACCTCTCTTATAATCATCTTGCTGGTCCTATTCCACATGGCCCGCAGTTTAACACATTTAGCAACGACTCCTATATGGGGAACACGGCTCTATGTGGGTTCCCACTGACGATACAATGCCAAGGCGGCAGTAATGGGTCACCGCCCGGAACACCAGCACCAGATGGCGAGGAGGATTCAGGAAATTTTGGGGGCGGATTTGGGTGGCGAAGTGTTGTTATAGGATACTGTAGTTGCATGCCATTTGGTATTTTTGTGGGATATGTTGCGTTTTTATATGGAAGACCAAGATGGTTTGTAAGGTTTGTGCTGGCCGTGAGATAAGAATGGAAAGGGCTGCAGGGATGAGCTTTGGCTTTCATTTTCATGGAGTATTTCATTTGTGCTTAATTAATGCGCTAGCTAGTGCATAGTGCTTTGAGTTTTTCATTTTCAAACTAGTATTGTATGAGTGCTTAATTATTTTAATTTCACCTATTGTTCTAATGAACAAAATTTCTTGTCTGTTTTGGTATGATGTATAAATATACACATGTTGGAAATAGTTGATTATGTTTTCATTATAGGCACTTTATATATCCTATTATTTCATTCTTTGTTATAAAAAAAAATATAATTATATTGTGGCTCTCGCTATACGGAAAATTCGATATATGGTTTGTAATATTAGTGTTTGTAGAATAAGATGAAGCGAACCCAAGTTATAGTAGAGATCTTGATGGTTTGTAAAATGAGCAAATACGAATTTTAATCCCACGACTATTAACAAAATGACAATTTTGGTCCACATATTTACTTTCTACCAATTTTGGTCACACGACTATTGTTTTAGTACCAATTTTTATCCACGACTATTGTTTTAGTGCCAAAATTCATAGCGCCGATCATCTATCCATTTAAAACGTGTAAAAATCTAAAATTGTTAAAGGTATTTTTGTTATTTTCAACTTAATATCCCAATTTGAGAATGAATAAATGAATTTAAATCCTAAGATCGATCAAAATTCGCAGTTTTCCTCCTCATTTTACCACAAATTTTGATCAATCTTAGAACTTAAGTCCATTTATTTATGCTCAAATTAGGATATTAAGTTAAAAATGACAAAATTACCATTAACAATTTTAGATTTTTGCACGTTTTAAACGGATGGGTGACCGGCACGATGAATTTTGGCACTAAAACAATAGTCGTGGATGAAAATTGGTACTAAAACAATAGTCGTGGGACCAAAATTGGTAGGAATTAAACATGTGGACCAAATTTATCATTTTACTAATAGTCGTGGGACCAAAATTAGTATTTGCTCTTTGTAAAATGATTAGTGTTACATGTATTTGACCTTTTTGCTTCTGCGTGTATTGGCATACACCATAATTATTGTAATGCCAAGGACCTTGTAGTCCAGTGGCATCAAACCCTTCCTGTTATACGGGAGGGTGGTGGGTTCGAACCTCAGTGGAGGCAATGTTGACTCTTGTGCTTCAATTAGTAAAAACCTAGTTTAAAACAAATGTGACGTTTAGGCTTGGTTTTTTTTATTAAAAAAAAAGGAATAAGGTTCAAGTTGGCCACTGAATATAACCTAAAAGTGCAATTAGGCCACTGAACGTGTGCAATGAGTTGACATTTTAAAATGATTTTGAATAATAAGCATCAAAAATTAAAACTAAAAATTAAAAAAAAAAATGCAGGGGTGGCTTGCCACCCCTTCCCCCCTCCTCTCTCGCCAACTGGAGACGAAAGAGGAAGGAAGGAATGGCCAGCAGCGGTTGTCTGTTTGTTTTTGTTTTTTTTTTAATAGTTTATTATTAAAAATTATTTTAAAATACTAACTCACCATCCACCAAAGTAAGTAACTTGATGAAATGGATAATAACCTGCTATCAGGTGAAATTACAAACATTTGAAGTGTTCAGTGATCTAATTGCATTTTTTTTTGTTTAGTGACTTAATTGCATTTGTTACAATCAGTTGTCAATTTGCACTTATTCCTTAAAAAATAATAATTAATTTCTTCCCCTTGAAAAGTTGTACTCAAAATAGAAAATATGAATCATTTCATAATTAAAGAATTTGGAAACTTGACTTCCAAGTCAAAAAGGAGGAATTGAGTGTTAGTTTCCAGTGCACTGCCTTTTGAAATTTGGTTATCAATTTTGACCCACTCAACGACATTATTCTTCTTAGACTTGGCCAAACTTATTTAGAAGCTTATAACTTATTTTAAGCTACTTTAGATATCTTTTCAAAAATAAGCTAGTAGCTTCTTCTTTTTTTTTTTTCATCTTTATCCTTATTATTTTAAATAAATGACATCATTATTTACCCATTCCAATTAAAGCTCTTTTGCCCTTTTCTCTTCAATATGTTTCGTTGTAATTTCAATTTGATATTTGTGTTTGAACAATAATTTTTGTATGAACTAGTTTTATGAACTATAAACATTTTGTTTTACTTTATATATTTTTAAATATATGATCTTACTTTATATTTTATTAAAATATATTGATTTTATTATTTTATATTTTAATATGTAAACAAACCTATTTAAATTTAAAACTATTTAAATTTTATAAAGATGTCCTTTTTAATCTTTTTACACTTATCAGCTTATCAAAAAGCTAATTTTACGAAACACTCTTAAGCATAACAACTAGTTTAACAACTCTTCATATTTTATCTTCGAGCTTATAGTTTTTCAGCTTTCAACTACCTTTTCAGTTTTATTATATTGTTATTATGTTTTAATATTAATGCATGTGTTAACCACCACAATATAATATTGTAATGCACTCCATCATTATTTATAAACTCCCAACATGGCCAAAGACCTTTTAGTCTAGTGACACCCGATTGCACCCTTATATGGGAGGGGCGGGTTCGAATCTCAGTGGGATGATATTGACTTTTTGTGCTTCATTTGGTTGAAAAAGCGGAAGTGGCTGGCTGGTAATTAAGTCAAAAAGAAGCTAAGGGATTGATTTGAGTAGAAGACGGGTGGAGCTTTTTTAAAAAAAAAAAAAATTTAAAAGTCAAAAAGAAGCTAAGGGATTGATTTGAGTAGAAGACGGGTGGAATAATTGAATGGTTTTAGCACTTTCATTTTCACACTAGCTTAATTGTTTTAAATCAAAAGGAGTCCAGCCAGGAGTGCATGCAGGAAGCTACATATTATTAGGAGTATAATCCTAACAAAATGATTATTTTCACAAAAAATAACAAGCACAAAAACAAAATGAGAAAATGTTCAATCGTGTTATACTCACACTATCCTTAAAACTTTATTTACAACCTTTCAAAGGTGTTAGGAGCGGTGTAGACTTGTAGCCTAGATTTTTCATGATAAAACAAGCTAGTATAGGATTTAACGTTTGAGCACTCAAACGAATAAGCTCGACGGAACTAGAACATGTCTTTGAACACATAAAAAAAGAGGGAAGATGAGCAGAGGTTTTCTAGAAAGCAAAAAACGTGAGTGTTAGAGTTGTCAAAATCCACCTGCTACATCCAAAGGCTTATATATGAGAAGAAAGGATAAATAAAATCTAGAGCATGGCTTTGAACACAAAAAGAAGAAGATTTTTTCTGAAAAAATAGCATTTATCATGTCATTAAAACTGATAATAAAATTGTAACCTTCATACAACCGATTGGCGCCCCTTCATCCCCGCGCTTGTTTCGGCACTTGCTCTCTTTGGACTCATGATAGAAGGATTTGAACACGTGCGTGCCCTCCTGCAATAAGAAAAAAAAATTATTGAGTCTATTAACCAAGAAAATTTTAATCTCAAAAATTAAAATTTGATAGGATTGAAAAAATTTCAAAATTTGATTATTTGACTCGATTTAGTTACGCGTCTAAAGTAGATCAGACGTGTGGAATGGTTTTAAGACTTTCATTTTAACTTCGATCTTTTAAATCAAAATTAAAGGAATTCAGCAGCATATGCAGAAAGCTACGTACATAGCAAAACACTATAAATATGAACTTACCTAATACTTGGTATTTCATCACTCTTCAAACCATTCCACAAGCTAAGCTAGCCAGAAAGATGAGCATGCTCACTACTTCTCAGCTGCCCTCTTTTTTTCTTCTTTTTCTTCTCTTTTCCCTTCCATTACAGATACAAGCGCTAGAAAGGTCAGAGGGAAAAGCCCTCCTTCAATGGAAGGAAACCTTATCCGATACTGATGATCTTCTTCATTCGTGGTCTCTTTCCAATCTCAACAACGTTTGTAACTGGACTGGCATCACTTGTAGTAACAGTGCACCACCCATATATGTTTCCGAGATCAACTTGGGAGATTATTATTAGAGTAAATTGCCATTTTGGTCCAATGACTATTGGTATCTTGTTAATTGCATTCCACGACTTTTAAAACTGTTAATTTCGTACCTTAACTATGCAATTTTTATCAATTTTGGTCCATCCGGCCAAATTACCGGCAAAAAGTGACCGGAAAATTTTAAAGAACAAAATATTAAGGGTAGTTTAGTAATTTGATCCCCTTCTTTCTTCTTCTTCGTTTCATTTTCCGCCGCCGCCGTCTGTTCACGACCCAACTCCGCCATCTATCAAAGCATCCAGGCTTTGGAAGCCGCAAAAGTCCGCCATCTTCGACTGCTCCTCCGGCGTGGCTGAGTTGTACCGCCGCGGGAAAGTGTCGCTCGGCTTCAACGCTTCCACGGAAATTGACGGCCTCTGCTGCTGATGCTGGCTCGCCGGAAACCCACCTCCGGCGACGTACCTCCGCTGGTTTTCGTACATTGCGCGACGGCGCTAACGAGGAAACGTACCTCCGGTGCAATGCCGCCGCCGCAGGCGGCGGATTTTGCATGTGATATAACAGTCAATGCATTGAGGAGATGTATCCAGAATAATACAATCCACAACCCTACAGTCCCAGGTAACACAAATATGAATAGGCATCATGAAATTTAGTAGAAAAGTCCCGTCCTGTTAATATGTTCTTGAAAGATCTACGGGGCACGATCCAAATTCAATTTCAAGTATATTATTAGAGCCACAAACCGCCACCACCACCTTGAACGGAGAAATGAACGAAGAAAACGACGGCGGTAAGTCGGAGAAGAAAGAAATAAGTAAATGACCAAAATACCCTTATTGTTTGGCTTATTAATATTTTCCGGTCACATTTGGCCGGTAAATTGGCCGGCGTGACCAAAATTGATAAAAAATGCATAGTCAAGGTACACAATTAACATTTTTGAAAGTCGCGGATAGCAATTAACACTACTCCAATAGTCATTGGACCAAAATGGCAATTTACTCTTATTATTATAAGCTCAAAGGTACACTTAAGCACTTTGATTTCATTTCATTTCCAGAGCTCACCCATTTTGACCTTTCCCACAACAATTTTACCGGATCAATTCCAGAAGCTATTGCTAACCTCTCTAAACTCACATCCTTAGACCTTAGTTTTAATCTATTTGAAAGGGATATACCACTAGGGATTGCAATGTTAACAGGGCTCCGACATTTGGACCTTGCTAGAAACAATCTCAATGGTACTATTCCCAATCAAATTTCCCACCTTCAAAACATTGAATACTTCGATATATCTTGGAATTCTTTTGGAGGAAAATTTCCAGAATCAATGTTCTCCAATTTCACCAAGCTTCAGTTTTTCGGATGTAGGGCTAATCAATTTCAAGCTCCCTTTCCAACAAATTTAACCAAGCTTTCAAATTTGGCAAATCTTAACCTAGATCACAACAATTTCTATGGGTTTATACCTCCTGAAATTAGTCTCTTGACAAGTTTAACAGAACTTTCACTAAGTAATAACAACTTCTCAGGTGTTGTTCCACCGCAAATTGGAAACTTGAAGAATTTAGAGTACTTTAATATAGGAACTAACCATTTTTCCGGGCCCATGATTTCTACAATTGGAAATCTAACAAATCTATTTTACCTTATTCAAGATCATAACAACTTCTCAAGTGTCATTTTGCCGCAAATTGAAAACCTAAAGAATTTGAATTATCTTTCTTTACATGAGAACCATTTTTCTGGACCTATACCTTCTGCACTCGGGAATCTAACAAATTTGAATTTCTTGATGCTCGCTTACAACAATCTCTGTTGTACAATTTCATCAGAAATGGGAAATCTAACGCTTAGTTCTAGCACAATGCATACACTAGACTCATGGTTATGCAATTTGAACTCCCTACAATTTCTACATCTATCTCAGAACAATTTGCGAGGTCCATTACCTCAGTGTTTATGGAACATCAGCAGCAATCTTGTGATTGTGGATTTATCAAGAAATCAATTTGAAGGAACTATTCCAACACAATTCGCAAAGGGAAACCACTGGTTAGAGTCTATCAATCTGAAGGGCAATCACTTGGAAGGGTCACTGCCTCGAGGCTTAGTAAATTGTAGCTTTCTTTCGGTTCTAGATGTTGGAAACAACAAACTGGTTGATTCTTTCCCACATTGGTTAGATGCTCTACCTTATTTAGGTGTTCTTATCTTGAGATCTAATCAATTTTATGGCATAATAAGAACTTCTAAGACTAGAAGTCCATTCCAAAAGCTGCATATATTTGATATCTCCCACAATGAGTTCTCAGGTGCTTTGCCAAGGTATTACTTTGAGAATTTTGAAGAGATACAGAACGCAAGTGTTGCTGCAGATGCAATAATGGTGAGCTATTTCGAAGTGTACGATTATATAGACCTTGTGTTGAAATGGAGGGAGTTTCCAGTGTTGAACTATAGCATCTTCACATTGATTGATTTATCACATAATCACTTTCATGGGGAGATTCCAAAAGCTTTAGGTAGTCTACACTACATTAGGTTTTTGAATTTATCCCATAACCAATTGACGAGCTATATTCCATCATCATTAGGAAATTTATCTATTCTTGAGGTACTTGATCTGTCATCAAACCAGCTAGTGGGTAAAATTCCTGAACAGCTTGCCAAATCATTGACATTTCTAGCTGTACTAAACATTTCCTACAATCATCTTGTTGGTCCTATTCCACATGGTCCGCAGTTTAACACTTTCAACAACGACTCCTATTTGGGAAATACAGCACTGTGTGGATTCCCACTGACGTTACAATGCCAAGGCAGCGGGCCACCACCACCACCACAAGCAGCACCAACGTCAGCATCAGGTGGAGAGGATTCAGACAATTTTGGGGGCGGCTTTGGGTGGCGAAGTGTTGTTGTAGGATATTGCTGTGGCATGCCATTTGGTTTTGTGGTAGGATATGTTGCATTCTTATATGGAAGACCAAGATGGTTTGTAAGGTTTGTGATTGGAGATAAGAAGTGAAAGGGAAGGGATGAACTTTGGTTTTCATTTTGATGGATATATAGGATGATGCAATGTTGGAGCACTTCATTTGTGCTTTAACGCTCTGTTGCAGTGTGTGAATTGTGGGGTTTCCATTTTCAAGCTTGTGTTAGTTTTGTCTTAATTGTATGTCTTTTCATTTCACTGTGTACGCAATTTGCTTCTATAAATATAAACAAAAATTTTTGTTGGGTGTGGTTTGCGTACTATCATTTATTGTAGGATTTACTTAACTATTATACATGAGTGATGTTAATCCAATAATCCGTGTACTGTAGATACATTATTTTAGGGTATATTATTTTTGTACTGTAGGTACATTATTTAATATATATTATCAAATAATGTACCTACAGTATAAAAATTATGTACATTCAATACAAAAATAATGTATTTTTTATGTTTGGTCCACACAGCGGACTATGGTCCATGCAATAATTTGCCAAAATTTACCTAGTATGCCTTCATTTGCATTACCCATGTCTAAATGGGCCGAATGGACCAGAATCTCTGGACTGCACACGGCCCATGTAGTCCTTGCCCAGAATAATGCGCCACCAATTGTCTCCTCTTTCCTCGCAACGAGCGCCGAACCATGCATTAGTTCCGATTTCTTATTTGCAGTTCTGAATTTCGTTAATATACTGTTATTACTATGTGAATTCTCTATAAAGATTAGATTTTGATGAAATTTGAAGTGTACTTTTCCTCCCGCTGCTATAATAACACAGTAGATCGATCAGATGAAATCAGAGTGAATCTTGATCCTGAAATGCATCATCTTTGTCGTCTTGCCTTGGGGAAAATGCTGTGAATATTTCCCTCTTGAAATTTGTCGTCTTTGATTGGTTAAAGTTATTCATCCTAATTTACCCTAGATCGCTTGTTTTATCTGCAGAGCAGACAGTAGAGGAACTTGAAATTGTATAGAGATATATATCTGGTTAAAATGATTTATATATGGTACAATTGAGTTGTGTGAATTAAACCACGTATTCCATCTCAACTAAAATCTTAATCTGGTGAGTTGATTCTAATATCAAATTAAATATGTTCTCCATCTCGACTAAAAGTTTAAGCTGATAGTTGGATTGCAGGTGCTCCCAAACCCCAACTGCCTGCAACTTTATGATGATGATATGACAGCTAAGTGTGTGAGCAGGCCGGATTGCAAATCCCCACTCTGGAAGTATTCAATCAGATCCCATGATCGAATTATTTTGGAGAAGATGTTTCTGGTACGAGGACCATTTTGAATAAGTTGATGATTCAATCAGGGAAGCATGCATATATGTCGGATATGGTATGATATGATATGATATCACTTTTGATGTGGTGCATTGTCACCTCACAATTACCCTAAACCCATAGGATTCTTGAAATGCTTAGGAGGGAAAGATGAATCCTTTTTGTTGTTTACATCTAACAATCTTAATTCTTAGCACCCAGTGATTGTTAGTGGTGGGATCTGAGGGTGAATTGTATACAAGTACACTCTGCTTCTTCTTCACTCACTGATGGATACCACATGCATGTGGGCCCAGGAAAGTGGGGAAATTGCAGAAAGATAAGAGGACTGTGAGCCATTTACAGTGTAGAGGGGGATTAATGCTGTTGTCATGAAAATTGGGAACAACCCTAGATGAAAATTCATTAGCTCACAGGGGTTTTTAATCTATTTTTATTTGTGTGTGATAGGAAGCAGGCTTAACACACAGCTTTTGTGCCATGTTATAGGGATTGGTGGCTTTGTTTTGATGGTTGTTGGTGGTGCAAATGTGTTCTCCCCCATACCTTCTTGTTGCCTTTCTTCCATGATTGATTGTATAGATCCAACCCCTAATCATCTCTCTTGTATGCTTCTTTATTTTGTCTTTGGTTTCAATGCCACTCTTTCTTAGTACTGCCACCTGTTCTTTTAAATCGTTTTTTTTTTTTTGTGAAACCCGAAGCCACTACCCAGAGTTTACATTGGGTAAACTCAAGGTAAACCAATCTAGTTGCTCGTAGCTGATCTTCTCAAATCAAGAAGGCAAATACTCAATAGACCGTTCTTGCTGAGAGTCGAACTTGTAACATTGTTTTTACCAAGTAGACAGCCTGACCAACTTAAATCGCATATTTGAATCATGATTTCCTAGTAATGGAGTTTGACTTGAAACAGTCAAGCTAAGGATCTTGGGAGGAAATATATATAATTGTGCATGACAGCTTGAATTCATACAATCTTGAGGTCATGAAATCTTTTGAATATTGAGAAACTTACAAATGGTTGAAGGGGTGGGTAAGGTGAGGATGATCTCAGGCAGGATCTCTGCACTTGAAAAGGCTAATGAAGATTCATATGATATAATTCTGCATTAATTTTTGTCATGTTCCACCCTCATTTATGTGCTTTTTTTCTTTCTTTTTTTTTTTTTCTGATCTGACTGCCCATCAAGGTGACATTTTCATGGCTATCATGTCACATATTTCCTCACCAATATTAGAGTTTGGAGCAGCTAAGAGCTGGAACTTTAATGATGTGGTCTTGTCTGGACACTAAGAGACATTGAGGCTTGTCAACACTGTAGCCAAACATTTTCAAAGATTTTTTGTTGTTCTACTCCCACTGGGTGGTGAGCTTTTCAATGTGAATTCCATCACAATCCAACCTAACCATAATTTCATTTTGGTAACAGGTGTTTGGATCATATCGATAGCCTGCCTGCGTTGCAATTTATTGCTTCTTGTCCTGTTTCGCCTCGCAAATTCGTTAGCACTAGAAAACAACGGTTTTCCTGTTCCAGATTGAGAATTCTTTTGCTGATTTTGGTTCTCTCCTTCTGTTGAACATTGGTGTCATGTCAACTAAAAAGATTAAAAGACTCTACTTCTAGGATTTTGATTGAGCACAAAACTTCTTTATTTCTTTTCCTCAATAGACTGTTAAGAAATAGTTGAGTTGAGTTTGTTGTGTTTAAAGGTTATCTATCGTATGGATTATTTCGATTGCAGATATTAATTGAAACATTTTTCGAGCTTTAAGCGAGAATGGAAGCCCACGAGGATCGAGGTTTAACAGGTCTGCATTTCATATAAATTGCTCGAGAAAAACCTAGGAGCAGATGCTTTGCAACTGTTTGTTGACAAGGAAATTCGATTCTAAGAAACATGACAGAGATTCCTAGTCTTCTTTTCGGGTTGTGTTCCCGGTGCATTGACAGCTAAAAGATAAAGAAAAGAAAAAAGGAAGAAAGGAAATGAAGAGGAACAACATCTCTTTTCTCAGATCCAATTCCTTTTGCTTTGCCAAATTTTTCCTCCCTCTCTGAACTTTGACTATGCTGCAGAGCAAAAAGATTGTTTCCTTTCATCCCCACCTCCTCCCTTCAAACCACCTGTCAATGAATAATTATGATGAGTTTTTATAGGCATTTAGCAGTGTGTGTGTGTGTGTTTTCAAGCTATGGGGACGAAAAACGATATGACTCAACTGATTCTGTTGGAACTGATTTGCAGGAAGTAGAGATGACTGGAAGAATTCACAGTGCTCCTGATATGCAGATTGCCCCTGCATGAATACATGTTTTTCCTCAGATAAGCGTTTCTGTACCCGAATGTACCACAAGACTGAATTCAAGTATTCGTGTGGTTAAAACGAACCATTCGAAACAAAAAGTACCTGAAATTGAGTTGTGGAGTAGCCCTGTGAAAAATCCGGTACTACACTCTCTAGTGAGGTCTGGTTGTTGATGGTGAAATTGTTGTTCTGCAGAAATGTTTTGAGCCATAAATTCAATTTGTTCATTCAGTGCAGGGAAAGGCTAATAGTAATGGCAATGGCAACTTACATTAGTGCAGTTGAAGATGGGAGAGCTAGCTGTATCATCAAGCATTGAAGCCTTTTCCTTGAGGTTCTCAAGCCTATTTTCTTTCTTTTCTTTCTTTCTCTGTCTCTTCACATTGCTTTTCTTTGGCAATGCAGAGCCAACGGCTCCCGTTGGGGCGTGGAAACACCACCCGTGGCTGTCATTGCCATAGTCTTCTTCGGCCACGACTTGTGGAGGTCCAGAAGATGCATCGGAAACCATAGATAAGTCCTCCTCTTCCTCTTCTTCTTCCCCGTTTACTCGAGCTTTCCCTCGAAGAAATTTGTTGCCATTGTTATAAGAACTGTATGGTGCCATAATGGAATTCTCCAAATACACAGTCCACCCAGACTCACACCCACTGCTACACTCTGAATTATCAAACATCCCAAACTCCATAGTGCACAGTGTGATCTGGCCAAGAAGGAAAAAAGCCAAATAGTTTGAAAAATGAATGGGGTGGTTCACAGTGAAGCTGAGTGAGTGTATTTAGTCTTCCTCCAAGTAGGGGTTAGATAGGAAGACACCAAAGGACAATCTGGGCTCAAATCTTAGACCTGTTTTGTCTTCAAGCCTTCCAATTGTGAAATGTGAATGAATCAGAGAGTGACAGCTGGTGTGGAATGGCATTGTGGGGGCTGTGGTAACTAGTTTTTTTTTTTTTTTTTTTTTAAAATATTGAGGTTGACATATATAACAACCTATTCCACATCATATGTTTCTGTCATCATCTGTGTATATTAACATTTAAGAATGATGGTTTGTCTGTTAGCTGAATTCCCCTTGTACAATCATCTTAACATCATAAATGACAAACAGTCAAACACCCATCAACCCAATTATCATAAATCATCATGCATGTAGACAGGGATGGATTCAGAATTTCCTTTCGGTGAGGGCGAAGAA
>CM008334.1:2012663-2026719 GCA_002525835.2 Ipomoea batatas | reverse complement strand
AATCACCTACTTTTAAATCGCCTTGTTAAGCTGTATTTCGTGGTTTTCCTTGGTGTAATGATTAGTTACTACATATCTGTACAAGAAAATCCTGGATGCATTCAACATATATTAATTTGTCAAAATCAGCAGCTATCCTTTAGGATCTTAACCAGATACACATCAAGTCATTAAATCAACAGATACATTTTTCTTTATTGATTGCATGAAACTCTTGAGCTTACAGTTGATCTTGGTGGGAGGAAGGGAAGCACTTCATTTGAAATGAAGCCTAGGTTTAATGACGGAAAACTACAGGCCACTAATGGAGCTAGAACACTGTGTCTTAAAAGAACTTGAGAATCAGAAAGAACTACATTAATAACAAGATCTAGTCTAAAAACAATGCAAGCACCTATAATTATCAGAACACAAGACAAATGCTAATCCACTTCACTGTAAGCATAATAATCCTTGTCTAACATAAAAACATCAAGAAGGAAATTCACATTTAAGAGATTACAATAATTATAAGACTTCCCAAACTGGTTAAAAACTGGATTTTTTTTTATATGACAGTACAATTTGAACAGCAGCTCTGTTTTCCCTCTATTTTGTCCTGCAACGGGATAGTAGAAAGAAATTTCTCTAATTAGCAGTTTCTTTCCTTGCAGCAAATCTTTTCTTTCTAAGTGCTAGTTGGAAGGACCTCATACTTTGTAATTTGTACTGCAGGTTGTTAATAAATTTTATGACATTAGACAACATGCTTTGGATGATATTGAGGATACGTGCTTGGAAGACAAATGTGAGTGTCTCCTGCATGACTCATTGGAAATGTGGAGTTTCAATGTTGATGGGGAGACATCCACCTCTACATACATTGTAAGTTATGTAAATCTATATTTGACTACTATTTAGAGTTCTCACAGCTAGTTGTTTCCTTTCTGAATTAGTGAGTTTTCATTCAGTCAAGGAGTTTGACGAGACTGACTTTGGAAGTTTCAGCTTGTCCATGAGTTGGGAAAACATTCTAAATGCATGAAATGGTTTAAATTACAAATCAATATTTTATGACTATTTAAGAAAACAATGTTATTAATATCTATGATCTATGTGCATATAATTTTTTCACTTTTTATTATAAATGCACTAACTTTTCCTCAGACAGAGTTCTCTGGAAGAAGAAGTGGAGACATTAAGAAGCTCTTTGGATAATCTTCGAAACAAGCTGCTAGTGGTATGCCCATTATTGTCATTTCTTGTTTTTATTTTGTGCAGCAATCAAGTTATTTACTAAAAGTTGTTTCCTTCATATTTATTTGGGTTACCAGGGTTTGGAAATAGAAAATCATCTAAAGAAGAAAGTACGTGATTTGGAAAAGCAGAAAGTAAGGACTATTGAGTTTCTTATCTTGAAGATGGACTTAAAACCATAGCTTTCTTTGTTTTGGATTGACTAAAAAGTCTATCTTGCAGATTCTTTCGGAAGAAAAGATCATGGCTGAAATATCCATGTTACGGGATTTTCATTCTCAGCATAGACTCAACATAACAAAGTTGCTTGATGAGGGATTTTCTGAGCTCAAATCAGATCTTCATATGGTAGAAGAAAAATTCAGGCAGCTTGATATGAGCAGCAGAGGAAATGATCTTATATCTCCTCAGGTAGATGATGTGAAGGAAAGTGAATGTCGAGATGTTCACATAAATACTGAGTCTAGTGCAGATCTGAGCACAACGGTAACCGCCTTCTTGCAGTTCCTCCAACACATGAATTCTTGTCATCGACTCATCGTTTATTACTTATTTGCTTCTTTGCTATTAGTTTAGTGTATATGTTATGTAGATTTGCTTGTGTTCTCTTGCGTGTATTGAATTTTGTTGTATCTGCCAGAGGAATGACCCTAATCTGTCAACTACCACTGCTATGGGAACTAGTGACACCTCTGAAGCATTTACTATGGCTTTACAAGAGAAGGTGCCTTACTCTTGATTCACCACTAAACATCTTTGTACTTTGAATATGTGCTAATTTCTCTTCTTATTTGTGATTTCTTGACTCTCAACTTCAGGTTGCAGCTTTATTGCTTCTATCACAAGAAGAAGAACGACACTTATTAGAGAGGAATATGAATGCAGCACTGCACAAAAAATTAGAGGAACTCCAGAGAAACCTATTGCAGGTAATTTTGCATTAATATTTTTGCTTAGCATGTATACTCTTCAATTTAATATTTGGATTTCCATACACTTGTTTACTGTCCTTGAACCTTTGATGTGAGATTGCTGTAACTCTATGTTCATAGGTTACCAATGAGAAGGTGAAGGCTCTCATGGAACTCGCACAACTGAGGCAGGAGTACCAATTGTTGCTACAGTATGTTGATCTTTTCCGTGATAGTGTGGATACTTTTTGTGTCCAAGCTTCATCAAGCATTCTTTTTATTTTTTATTTCCAACTGCTTTTCTAAAATGTTCACCACTTGGTAGTGAAATGTTGTAGGAAAGATGATCAGGGCATACTTTCAACTGCTTTATTTAAAATGTTCACCACTTGGTAGTGACATGTTGTAGGAAAGATGATCAGGAAATTAAACAAGGAAAACCTCATTCCGAGATTGGAGGGAAGAAAACTGTTCAAGAAGGGGAAGGAAGATTTAAAAATCTGCTGAAGAAAACTTATTTGAAACGCTGGGTTGGTGATTCAGAAGGAAACGATGCTGAATCTTACCTGAGTTCTGAAGTCAACAGCATAGGGTTTGCAAGGTTCGTACAAATCTATTCTTTCTTTCTGCGTACCTCAGATACCGTGTGAGTTTTCACTGATGGCCTTTTGTATGTGGAGATGAAGTGGCTCTATTCATGTCTAATACTCCTATGAAGCTTGAATTCCGCTTTTAGTTACCCCATTTTCTTTACCTTTCTCTAGGATGAAAATCGAGAATGCAACCCTGAGAGAGAGCTTGGAAAGCATGGAGCATCTAACATCTTCAATCCGAAGGCTGCGCCACTCGCTGTTGAAGGTAATACACTGCACAATGTCATAGTTTACAATACTACTTATACATCCCTTTCTCATTATCTCCGTCTTGTTAACTATTCTATAGGTTAAAGAGTGCATTGATACAAGGACTAATAACTCACCGGAATCTCTGGAGAACATTATTTACGAGGCAAAACTATTAAAAACTGCACTCGGAACCTCCCTTCCAGTCAGTTGGTCAGCCGAGTCAGATACCAGATACAGTACACACAATAAGGAGACATCGGATGATGATCGTACCCACACTAGTAAAGAAAAAATAGACTTCGTTTCTGCTGCTGGGTTCGAGATGGTGGAGCTGTTGGTGTTTGTTGCTCAGCTACTGAAAGAAAACACTTGCCGAGGCGAAGAAGCCATTGTAAGTTGAAACATAGTCACTAGTTAATGGCTGTTGTATAGTTTGTGTCCCCTGGAGTAAGCTCTGATAATGTTTCAACTCTGTTTAAGCAAGAAGACTATAATGAGATTTGCCCATTGTATATACTATATAGTGGTGTTTGAAATTCATCAATGTTTGTTTCATTTCAGTTTTCTTCCCCTTTCATATGTACTGCTACTGTTCCCAGACTGTTCTTCACAGTTGAATATTTATCATTAAAAAATCAAATGGTATACAAAGTACTATAAAACTTTAAAAAATTTGTATAAAAACAAGATGTAACACTATTATCTTTACGACTTTGTAAAAATTAAAATTCTTATGTTACCTTAGAGGCTTAGAAGTTATGTATATAAGAAGTCTCATTGTATTAGATTTATCATCTATCGATTATCAAAATCACTTTCAAGTATCCTTACAAGTTACAATGCCTCTAAGCTAAACCTCTCTCTCTATAACCAAAACCTAATTGACTGTTTCTTATTCTGGCGAGTACCAAGGTCTGAAAATTTGGAGGGGTTATATTTTAATTTATGATATCCATAACAACGTGGGCATTTGGTCTAGTGGTATGATTCTCGCTTCGGGTGCGAGAGGTCCCGAGTTCGATTCTCGGAATGCCCCAAATTCCATGTTTTTTGCCCAGCCGCCATTTTCCTGTTGAAGTAAAAAGAGAGAGAAGCGTACAGAGGAAGTTAAAACAGGCCGTGAGGCCCATATAAGGCGCCTTTATATACAGGCCGATATGAATCCAAGCAATTATTATAATTTACAATCCACTTTCCCATTTTGGCGCGATCTCTCCACCTTTCCCTCTCTATTTCGATAATTTGATTTGAGTGTATTTTGATTCTTTGTGATCAAACAATAGATTCCTAAGTCAAAATCCCCAAAATGGCCAAGAGTGAAGTCTCGGCCGCCGGCGATAATGCGTCTCCTTCCTCCTCACGGCCATGGCAATCCTATAACACCGTTTATACCAACGCCAAAGCCGGTACTTCCACTAGAACTCCGTAATTTTTTGTAAATTGTAGTTTTTCTTTTGATTTTTGTCTCGAATTGGCGAATTCGGTTTCATAGGGTGATTTTTTATTTTTTATTTTTTTAATAATTTGGGGTGAAATTGTAGGGATGGAAGGGGTGGACAAGGAAAAAGTGCAGAGAATAGTGTATGAAATGAGCAAAGGGTCTAAGTATTTTGAGAACGAGGAGCGCAAGGAGGGTTATATGAAGCAGAAAATTGAACACATGCGTGCTCAGTGTTTAAAACTCACTAAACCTGATATATCTCATTACCAGAAGGTATACTAATTCTTACTGGTTTTTGTTTTTGGACTCCTTAATTTTAGTGATTGCATATGCTTCATGGTGTTTTCAGCTTGCTGAAAAAAGGATATTAGAGCTGGAAGCCACGCGTGATTTGTCAAGGATTTGGATACATGTAGATATGGATGCATTCTATGCAGCTGTTGAAACTTTGAGTAATCCTTCATTACAAGGCAAGCCGATGGCGGTTGGCACCTTGTCAATGCTTTCCACTGCTAATTATGAGGTTTGAATTGCAGATGGCAATCCCGGGATTGGAAATATTGTCGTGTTTTTGTATTCATTTACTGCTTTGTATTGATTCTATTCTTATGAGTGCTTGATTTGATGATTATTAGGCTCGGAAATTTGGGGTTCGGGCTGCAATGCCTGGCTTTATTGCTCGTAAATTATGTCCAGAGCTGATATTTGTACCTACTGACTTCAAGAAGTATAATCATTACAGTGGATTGACAAGAAAAAGTCAGTTGCTTTGCTTACAGGGCCAATTTTTTTTTTGTTTGGTCTCATTTTTATTTGCTTATATTTGGTACAAAATTTCTCTAACAGTCTTCCAGAAATATGATCCTAATTTTTTGGCAACGAGTTTGGATGAGGCATACCTGGATACAACAAGGATTTGCAAAGAACGGGGAGTTACAGGTGCGGAGGTAAGTTGAAAACAACTCTGCTATATCTGTACACCACTAAATTTCATGTCTTTGTCGTTCCTCTTCCATCTAATGCTTATTGCCTCTAGTCTATATGTAAGACCGAGTTTCATTACCTATGTTTTACTTGGATGTGATACTTTTTAAGGTAGCTGAAGAGCTCAGAGAAAGTGTTTACAATGAGACTGGCCTCATATGTAGTGCAGGAGTGGCTCCAAATCGCTTACTCGCTAAGGTATTGCAGGCTATGCACTGGAAAATGCATGATATGATGTATAGACCCTGCATCATAAATAGATGGTGCAAGTCCATCTCTCTCTTTTCTTTTCTTTCAAGTGATAATTATTTTTCTGAGTAGATTTTTTTTTTTTTTCGTTTGGAGTTCATCAATATTTATTGATAGTGAATAATTTGTATAAATTATTCCACTTATGGCTAGTGTGTTTTGGTTGCCAGGTTTGTTCAGATATCAACAAACCTAACGGACAGTTTGTTTTACCTAATGATCGCATGGCTATCATGGCATTTATTTCTACACTTCCTATTAGGAAGGTATTCTTCTACTCCGTATATTTTTATTTTTGGCTGTTTGTTCTTTAAAAGAATCTATATTTCCTGGTAAACCATCTATTGTTGTTTTGGTTCTGGAAAACTTTTACAGATTGGTGGCATTGGTAAAGTTACTGAAAACATTTTAAAGGATGTTTTTGGAATAACAACATGCGAGGAAATGTTGCAGAAAAGTAGTTTTCTGTGTGCACTATTTTCCCGTTCCTCAGCAGGTCCTCTCATTCTCTCACCGATATGCTACTTCTTATCATTCATTTCCCCATAGTTCAAATTCATTCAGAAATTTACTGTAATAATTTCCTACAACAGTACCCGAGTATATATATGAATCTAATTTTACCATTCTGCTATTCTTTACTTGCCTTTTATATTCAAATCAATTTTAGTGTGTTTCTTTATTCTGCAAGAAACTTGATATTAGCAAACTGGCATGGCTCAGTATAACACTATAACCTTACCGTCCTGCCATGTGCTAATATCTTGCCTCTTTGTTGTAGACTTTTTTTTGTGTGTCGGTCTAGGACTTGGTGGTACAGATACACCTGAAACAAAGATGCGAAAGAGTATGAGTAATGAGAGGACGTTTTCAGCCACTGGTGATGAGACATTGCTTTATAAAAAGTTAGGTATGCCCATAGGCCATATTTCTTTCATTTATGTTGTGACGAAGAGCATACTCTGGCATTCAAGCTTGTCAAAATGATATGTGCAAAGATTTTAAACCACATTGGTATCTCACTATCTCATCTTTAATATAAGGTCCATTTTCTAATTTCATGGTGAAATCTCTGGAATTCTCCCCGCGATTTCTTTTGCAGTGGAGCTTGCAGAGATGCTCTCTGCTGAGATGGAACAAGAAGGCCTTTGTGGGCGGACATTGACACTAAAATTGAAAACTGCATCTTTTGAGGTATCTCCGGTATTTCAGATAGAGAGCTAGTGTCTCACCATATAATGCTTGAATTCTCTGGTCCCCTAACTTCTTTGTTTTCGGTTGGTCATATCAATGATGAACCTCAGGTACGGACCCGAGCAGTGACTTTGCCTAATTACATCTCCTCAAGTGAGGATATCTTGAAGCACGCTTCAAAGCTGCTGAAGGCTGAATTCCCTGTATCTTTGAGACTCATGGGTATGTAACCTTGCTTTTTCCCATATTTGTCTAATGGTTCTCATAACTCGGCCTCTATTCTGCCACTTGCTTAGTACTCGCTCATTATTTTTTTGTTGTGGAGAACATGAAACCGTAGCCCATTATTTCTTTGAACTGTTCCGAGGTAGTATGACCAATCATTTGAATATTTATTTTCAACAAGGGCTTCGTATTTCCCAGTTTATGGAAGAGAATGTTGGCCCTTCTGATCCTACGCAAAGAACACTTTCCAAGTTCATTGTTCAAGGAGACGCTTCTGGGAAAAATGCAGATGAGTGTTTGCCTTGGGGCTCAGATGTTAGCGATAACGCCTTCACCCACGACACACATACTGATTTCCCTACCAACAGCGGTGAAACAATATCTTGGGATCTTAGAGCCCCTACCGACAACCAACAAATATCAGATCCTAATGACAGATGCTGTATATATAGTGAAGAATTGGAGAAATGCCCCGAGCCTCAAAATGATGAACTTGAAGCCAATGTATGCATTGAGCCTATATTTTAATGAATACCCGGTTTAAGAATCAAAATTTCAGTTAACCAAACTGTTGTCGCTTTATCCAGGTATGTAAATCAAATGAAGAGGGGATACCCTTTTCAGGACAGTTGGAGGGGATCAGCCTAGATAAACCGAAGAGGGGTGCCAACTGTGCATATGATGAAACAGGATCATGCTCAGATCATAATAAAGATCTCGTTCTTTGGTTGGACGACTACAAATGCTCTCTATGTGGAACCGAACTGCCTCCAAGTTTTGTCGAGGAAAGACAGGAGCACTCCGACTTCCATCTTGCTGAAAGGCTGCAAGACGAGGAATCAAAAGACAACCATAGATGGCCGACACTGAAGCAAAGGTACCCACCACCTAGTTTCCATTCTTTTGCTTATAAGAACATAGTTTCTGAATCAATCCATCCATAGAATGTTCTTCCATTGTTTTAACCTTGTAGCAGAGTTCTCTATCTCACAATCCAAAGCTTCCTCCAGGTCTGTTCAGAACAGCGATACGCAGAATCGCGGTAGGCAGAGAAAGAAGAAGAAATTATCTCCAACACCCACTAAATGCACTCCCATTGATAGCTTCTTTGTGAAGACAAGTCAGAATTTCTAACATCAAAGCTCCATTGCAGTGTTCAAAGCTGTGGCACAAAATGAATTGGTTTGCAGACTGCTTGGCTTAGTTTAGTTGTCCTTCCCTCTCTTGTATATAACAATCAATTAGTTGAATGTTAGTATTTTATGTAAAAAAAATTATTTAAAAAAAAAGTGTATTCCTACATTTGATTTTTTAGAATCATAATTTAAACAAATAAATTATTCCAATAGAGTATATTATTGGCACAAAAGAACAAAAACTACCACATTTAACCAAAGTTAACATTAAGCATTTATCCCTACCCGGTACAATCTGAAAAGTTGGATAATCTGAAAAGTTGGATAATCACATTTGTGTGAGACAATCTTATGGGTTTCAATTCGTGAAACGGGTCGAATTAACATAATTTAAATAATAAAAACTAACTAAAGTCCAACTTATAAGAGTAACTATGGCTCAAATTATGTTGACTCGATCCGTCTATTGTCTCACAAGAGTTTTTGTCAATATATACCATGAGTGGATTTCCTGTCGCTCAAAAAAAAAAGGGACAATCTTTGGCCACGACGAGTATATATACTCGTCTTCTTCAATGCTCAATCTTTCCCCTTCCTGTGGTGGAGCAGAGCCTCCATTTCCCCTCAAATGGAACTCTATCGAATTGCGACGCTTATAAATCCCAAAACTCATAAATCTCCTCATTTCGGAGCAGCAGCAACAGCTAGAAGACAAACCAGTTCACAGACATTGTTTTCCAGTCCCAAAGCCAGCAATTGTGCCAATCTGGAAGCCATCATCCCAACCATGTCAGAGATAATGGAGTCATCAAGAGCACAGAATCTTGATCTGCAGCTCCAAACCCTAGGACCCTTTTTCAGAATAACAGCCAGGAATCTGACAACCAAGAATGAGCTTGGGAGGGCTGAAGGGTTAACTAGGGTGTGGTTTGGAGGGAAAATCCTCCATCTGGACTCCATTAAGCTCAACAGAGAGACACTTGGGATGGAAAAATCCATATTTGGGATTGGTGTTTTCATTGGAGCAGTGGCAATTAGGCATGGATATGACTGTGGCTGTACCAAAGCAGAGTTGCTTGCCATTAATGACACTGATCTTTACCACTCCAAGGTATGCTACTCAAATTACAAACTCAATTTATCTTCCATTGATCGAGTTGTTGACTTGTTAATCACAAGTTCGATTCCCTCCGAGTGGGAAAAGAGGTCTTGGTTTGAGGTTGGTTGATTTACCAAATTGTATTCTTTTGCCGAATTTACTTCATTGTGGTCCCAATTAGGGTCACAAGGTAAGGGTTACCCGGTGAACACTTTCAGCCGGTCAGCTATACAACCTAAGTTGGTTGGTTTACCTCCTTATAATCTTTTGCTGGATTTAATTCATTGTGGTCCCAGTTAGGGTTACAAGGCAATGTTACATAGTGCACACCTTCGGAGGGTGGACTGCAAGTTCCCTCGTCACCCAAATAAATAAAAAGATAAAAGAAGAAAAGAGATTAATATATACGTTTTCATGAATAATGGGTTTGTTTTGTTTTTACATTTTGGTTTGGTTGGCAATGAGTAGCTGGTGAGGTTCTACAGAAGAATTGGGTTCAAGGTGGTGCAGGAAGTGAAAGGTGAGTCCTTTGGAGATATAGGGCACATGCTGGTTTGGGGAGGTATTGGAACAAGAATGGATGCCAATGTTGAAGATCTCCTCATCAAATGGTGTGCCAGGTTTAAACCATCTAGCAATGATAGGAGTGCAGTCAGGACAAGACAACAATTTCGATAAATCTCTCTCTCAGTAAGAGTCAGACTTTACGGGTACAATTCAGACCTAAAGAATACAATGCCAAAATTCCAACTTGAGAAGAGGTGGAGGATGCTTGCAAATTGCAACACAACACTTCTTGCACTATTCCATAACAAAACAGAGTACATATAAACACATTTAGGCTATGTAGTGTATGTTGCAGTGCCATCTACAAATATTACAATCTGCATATGTATATATTCTGATCCTGGATAGGAAACCAGCCATGATTATAACAGGTTCTCATGCATAGTTCTAAGTGAACTGTTAAGGAATTCCAATTTCTGATCCCTATGAAATCCAATGTTGTCAAAGAAAGATCCTCGGAAGGGATAAATGTTGTCCTGGAAAAGGAAAAACGAAAAACAGAAATCACTTATACAGCATTTAAAACTAAACTGAAGCAGAAAGTTGGACTCCACCACTTTGAATGAAAATAATTCAAACAGGGCAAAATCTCAGATATTAACAAAAGTAGCTTACTTGAATAATGGGATCTTTAGATGCGAAGATCTTCAATGTCAGTTAAGACATCTGCGCGGCCTATAGACTGCTTGTTTGGTAAATTAACTACTAACTGACCACAAGCACCACTTATGTCTTGCCCCATTTGCTTACGAACTGTTGTTCGAATGCCATAAATATCCCTCAAAGTTTTCTGAAATCTGATCACTTTCTGATCATTACTCGTTCTGAAGTCACTCAGTGAACCGATAGGATTAAAGGTATCAGGTTCACAACCTGCCAAAGTGGTATATTCAAATCAGCTGGACGACTATAAATCTATGTCAAGGGTGCTATTACAATAAAGATCTTGCACGTGCCAAGAAATGTTTTAGGTGCTCAGTATCCCTACCTCGAAAAGAACAGTCTAATTACACTTGAAACTTACCACTTGAAATGTATCTAACAACTTTCCAAGCTGGTGGGCATGCTGCTCCTCATCATTCACTCCATCAAGCATTATGTATTCAATAAAGATTTTTTGCTGGCTAAAAATAAGGACTAAATGAGATATTGCGAGAAATTTCTTCCAACAGTCTAAAGAAGGGACTATCACACATGTACAGAAGATGAACTCATGAAAGTCATAAAAAGCGAGTCATTTATCGAGGAAAAGAAGAGAGGACTTGGAAAACACCTGCGCTTTTGATATGCTTGCAATGCATCCATCAGTCTCTCCAAAGGAAAAGCCCTGGCTGCAGGCATTATCTGACAACGGATGTCCTGAACTGGTGCATGCAGAGACACAGCAAGGTTTATATTTGGGACATCATTGTGGAGCTTGTTAATGGCATGGATGATGCCAACCTAATAAATATCCAAGTGAAAGTTTTCAGATAGTTTGGTATGATACATTAGTCTGTATTTTTCCTATATCCATCATCCACAAACAGAGTCCAACTGAACAGGTAGTGTATGATATATTCCACAATTATAGGTCAGCTTTTAAACATAGTTTACAAGAGCTTCACAGGTATAAGTCTAAAGCAGAAGTTGGAGAATGTAGTAGTTTAAGAAATCACAGCACCCTACATACCGTTGAGACAGTAATTTTCCTTGGAGACAACTGAAATGGGGATGTTATCATAACCTTGATAGCCTCTACAAGGGCAGAATAATTGTTTAATGGCTCTCCCATTCCCTATCAAGCAGTTGAATTATAACAGATTAGAAAATATTTCAGCCATCTATTGTATCCAGAATTTGTGGTATTCAAGGCCCCAAAGAAAAAGGAAGGTAATACCATGAAAACAACATTGCGTATGGGTGACAAACTAGAAGCATGCACCAACTGCTCAACTATCTCCCCTGACGACAGATTACTTTTGAATCCCATGCTTCCTGTTGCACAAAATCTGCAGCCCATTTTGCATCCAACCTTATATCACAAAGAGGATTAGGTCAGACACGGCTTTCTGGAGCTAACATTATACGTAGTATCAGTTAGTGCATTAGCATTATCAACAAAACAACACATACACCTAGAAGAAGCAATAAATGCATAGTGGAATAGAATGGCAAACCTGAGAGGATATGCACAGGGTTGATCTAGGTCCACCAGGACGAGGCTTTCCATTAATTTTTCCCAAGCGCGTGTCATATCTCATGATAACAGCCTCCACAAATGCTCCATTCTAGCAACAACAACAACAACAAAAACTATTGCAAATTTGAAACATATTAATGATTGTCATCCCCACCATCTATAAACCCCAGCACCCAAACCAATCAGCCAAATATGCAAGCAACACTTTGAAGGTTCAAGTCAGGAGAATTTTAAAACAGACTGCAGCTTAGACACTTCTAAATAACTCCCAAACAAGTCCATGAATATACTTGTTATTTAATGGCAACTCAACATGTTGAGCATATAATATATAAACATAAATGTACAGGCCAACTATGAAACTATCAACTTAAAAGTTGAGATGGAGTTCATGCTTCAATTCAACAGATATGAGAGAGAAAGGAAAACAATCACCTGCAACTTGATGAGCAGCTTGGTGGTAACACCGTCGTTTGATTCAACGGCAGAGTGAAGGGTAGAAGTTAAAGGTACAAATTTGGAACGAAGCAGAGGGTATGCCCCTGATGGCAGAGACGGAATATCATCCCATTGGCAATTAGGGTTCTGTATCACATGCCTGTAATTGTGTCATCCGCATCGATAAATAAACACCATATATGCAACAAAACAAACAAACAAAAAAATCATAGGAATGAGAAGCTTACTTCCAGACTAGAGGGATGAATCGAGTATTGATACCAGCGTTCTCAAATTCAGCTCTAATAACAGAAGAATCGAACACTGATTTAAATGCCATTCTTAGATATTCAATTCAATATCTCACGTCTGCTTGCTTCCTCGCAGACTCTCTCTAATGACGCTCCAGTTTCGCGAAAGAGAGAGGACGGACGATTAACACACCGTACGACGGCGTATCGCTGCAGCCCGCTTTAGGGATTTAGATTTTGTGTTTGTTAATACTTGAGCCCAATCCAAATATTTTAAGGCCCAATTAGATAACAATTAAAGATTGGGTTAACAATTTCCTTATCCATTATTTCAAAAACATAATCACCCATTATAAATAGGGTTGAATAGCATTTTCCTAAATATATAGGGGTATAAAAATACATTTCTAAAAATATTATTCTTATTATGTGAATGTGAACATTGATATAGTAGTGTTGTCATTGATTATGTTGACCTGTGTGTTTTTCTTGTAATAATTTTTAACATTACAACTTGCAATTGAATAAAACATGTGTATCTACACTTGTGCCGGCCATTTTAATCGCCGGTGAGTGATGGTGCCGGCCATTGAAAACGAAGCTTGATATCCACTAATAACGGCAGTTTTGGAAGCGACGGGAGACATCATGGGACCAACACCGTTGGGAAAATAGTTCACACGGGGGAGAGCGTTGATCGGAGAAATGGTCAAGATCTGGTGCCTGCCGGAACTCGGAGCGGGTAATTCTCCCGTGATGAGAAGAACCGTCCGCGGCGGCAGAATCAGCTCCGATGAGCAAGCGGTAGCTCCGGACCGGAAGGCGGAAGCAATGGTGAATTGCCATTTTGCTTCTTGACGGCGTGGAGGAGATATGGGATCAATCCTTCCCTTTCTTTAAGGAAAATGCTATTTACCCGTACTCTTGAGTGACCCCACACAAATTTTAAATAAAATCTGAATAATCCAATTAAATGGTGTCACAGGAAGGAAATGTTTAGAAAGGTTTTTTTTGATAGTTATATTAGTATCTGTTCATCTATACTTTCTCAACACCTTGAAGCACACAGAACCAATAACTTCTTCATTAGATTCAATCTCATAACTTCCCATAGAGAGAGTCACTACTTTGTTTTTAATTAATTATTTAATGAACTACTCAAAGTATCAAGTCAAGCAAATTGGCATTTTGTTAGCGTCACTCTACGTCTCTACCAACTCCTTAGCATTATACACTAATTCTGCAACTTCTACTGCTTCTGTCTAACCATATTTACGGAGTGTAGTGCCAAAAAGATT
>CM008334.1:1999101-2011163 GCA_002525835.2 Ipomoea batatas | reverse complement strand
GCGAAGTCATCGGGGGTGACCGGCGTTTTCTATTTTTTTTTTTTTTTTTTTTTTTAGTTTTTTTTTTTATTTAAAAGTTACAGAGTATTAAAATAATTTTTAAAATAAAAATTAAATAAATTAGTTGGTCACCGGTGACTTCGCCGGAAATTTGGCCGGAAAATTTAACGGCAGGACCAAATGTGATACAAAATGAATAGTCATGCACCTAATTTGAAAATGTTAATAGTCAAGGACCAAATGTGATACAAGTTGAATAGTCATGCACCTAATTTGAAATTTTTAATAGTCAAGGACCAAAATTGATACATATAGTATAGTTGAGGGACTAAAAATGATATTTGCTCTTTTGTTTTCTTTATCCTAAGGGTGGTTCAAGTAATCTTGCCGGTTTACGGAGTATATATATTGTGTAGTTCAAGTTATGAGATTGTCTAGTAATATTATATTACTTCAAAGTTGATGTGACGGTAATGTTTAATATGATCATCTCAATTTTCTTAGGCTTTATCGTTGTTAATTAATTTTTATAATAATAATAACAACAACAACATATATAAAATAAATATATGTTATATAATCAAATATAGATGCGTGTATATTTGTATGTTTATTTTTTTATATTTAAGCATTGATACACATTCATACGTATAAATGAATAATGTACAAATTAGTCATGCACTAAATCTAACTTGAAAGTGTAATTAGGCTAAATGAATAACTCTTCCATTTTGTGTTACTACGTACGATCTACTATTACAATGCAATTTGCTCTTACAAAAGGTACAAAATTTAGTAAAATTTGTATATATCTAAATTCCTATTTAATAATATAAAAAAACAAGATAAATAAGCGTACATGAATTTATTAGTATTTATCAATTACTAGTGTGTGAGATTTATTATTATTAATGTTGGTTGTTGTTTTACAATTAACACGAGTTTAACGTGTGAGACAGCTGGGTGCCGCATGAAGGTTAGTTGACGTTTGAATATTATATTGAATTGGATGCTCGATTTCGTTATTAAGTAATCCACTAATAAGTAGAATCTTTCGGTAATTGTCGGGAGACGTAAGCGGATTGCATTTTCACTAATCCATAGTTTTTTTTTTTTTTTTTTAAAATAAAGAAGCTAATTCATTAATCATAGACTGAAACGTTTACAATAAAGATAGATGGAATGGTCAAACATTCATTACAGTCAGACATAGAAACAACTTCCCTAGCAATGCTATAGAAAACTTGATTCGCAGACTGTTTCACAAATTTGAAGCTGAATTCTTTGAAGGAACTTAAAGCTTCTTTAATGATTTGGCCAAACGTACCCATGACTGACACTGGTTGAATATTCGTCTTGCACACCACCTGAGTATCTATTTCCATTCTTATATCCATTGACAATATCTCCATCAGGTTGAACTGCATATCATAGTTCATAGGAGTCTCTTGTTCATTGTCATGTTTGTCACCCAGGATGAGATTCACATACGCCATGACTAGTTTTTTTGTTTCACGCATTATGAAAAAAGAACTCGCCAAGTAAACGAGAGGAAGAAACTCGTCAAAACAACGAGAGGAAAAACACAGAAACTGCAAATAAAATAAAATCAATAAAACAAAGCAAAGGGAAACAGCAGTGCAAAAATAAAAGAGCAACGACCGGTAGCGATGAAGATGAAGGCAAATAAGACAATGAAGGCGAACGCTATCTGAGGTGGAGATGGCAGCATGGGAAGATGATCGGACGCCGCCTCCGATCCACTTGCTTCACGGAGGCGGCGGCCTTGAAGAAAACCAAAGAAGCGAGAGAACTTGAATAGGGTTTTGTTTTAGGCGGCTAGGGTTGGTTAATCTCTATATACTAATCCATAGTTTTATGATGTCTGCTTTGAATTTTGGTGGTGTCCACTGTCAATATAGCAGACATTTGGTATGTTTAATTATTTCTTAATTACGATGACAAATTGACTAATAATGTTACATCACAACATGTATACGTACTACTTAAGATTAAAAATTAAAGTAATATTCATTGCGTAGAATGCCATGAATTTATTGATTATTTCTAACATCCTATTGATCTAACACCATCGAGTTATAAATAAATAAATAAAATAAAAAACAGAGAACAAAATATTATTATATTCCACCATACAAATTAAATGATACGGAGTATATCTACAGTTCATAGGAATAAAATTCACAACACTTTGGAATATCGCCGGAAGTTTATTTCATCGCCGGTGATTGACATTGACAGTGGCGGCCGTTGAAAACGAAGCTTGATAGCCACTCGTGACCGCAGTTTCAGTACCATTATTGTGTTTAGAGGCAGCAGGAGACATAACGGAGCCAGCTCCGGTAACATTATTGGGAAAACAGCCCAAGCCGCGGGGAGAGCGCCGGTGATCGGAGAAATAATCGGGAGCGGGTGGCTGGAAATCGGAGAAGGTTCTCCGGTGAGAAGAGCCGTCGGCGGAATCATCAGCTCCGATCAACAAGTGGTAGCTCCGGTTATGAGGCTGCTTTTGCTTCTTCATGGCGTGGAGCAAATACGGGATCAATCCTTCCATCTTCTTCAAATCTTCCTTTCAATCCTTTGCTGACTGATTATCTGCTAAGGTGCTTAGTTTGCTGGCTGGCTGGCTAGTACATGCAATTCTCAACTTCTGATATGTAATATTTATAGCGGAAGTTTGAAGAAGGTTAGGTGTGATTAAGGCGTAGCGTTTTCCTATTCCTATTATTATAAGGAATTTGGTTATAATAATATTAAGTGTTTGATATGTTGTGCAACATTAATAACTTAATAGTTAGAGTTTCTTTATAATTAGGAGACTGGTTAGAGTTTAGAATATCTAATGATAACGGAACGGGCCCAACATGTCAACGGGAATCTTATACGGGACCTCCTGCTGAATGACATTGATCGGGTCCAGGGGCGGTACCCCGGCCATATTATTGGGTTTCAAACGGGAACTAAAACGGGATTGGAGATCTTGAATCTCCTCAGCTTAGCTTCCTGTTCATTTAGGAAATCCATATAAGGATACATAGGTGCGGACCTTCACGTACCGAACTCGGCTTTTCACACTCGGTCCCTATGGACGACGCAAAAAAATGATATGAATAAAAGTGGAGGCTGTGTACGAAACAGAAATAATATTATTATTCACGATAGAGTACAACGATGTTTAGATGATCCGGTCCGGTTAATTGGTTGTCTTTCTCTCACCGTCCAAAAGTCCATCTATCTTCCATAAATGCGGTATTTATAGGTAGAGAAAAAGACAAGCCCTGCCCTATCGGCATGGGGAGCATGTGTCGGACATGCACATGACCGACTATGGGCGGAAAAAAGATCATACACGTGGTGGTCCTAATTAACCATCATTCAGCTATCTCCTAGCTCGACAGCTCGGAGATCAGCGTGTAACCTTCGAACATCTCCCAAGGTAAAACCATAGGTCCCCCATATCGTACCGGTTCGGTTCAGATCCGCCTTCTCAAATCGGAATTGAAGGTGGTCAATATGCCGACCTAATGCACGCAAAATACCGGTATGGAGAAAATGACGCCTATCAGTCACACTTTTGGTATCGAGATCATCGAGTCCTCAATTTTTTTTTTTTTAAGTCACGCTTATCCGATATTCCACAAAATAATTCACTAATACTACTCATATATTTACCATAAATTTGCCTCGTTTTTTTACTCCACTCAAGTTACACTATTGCTATTTACATTATTTATTCTGCATCCGGTTTGGAGAAGAGGAATCACAACCGTCAATACCTTGTGAATAATGCTATTTCGTATACGTTTAGAGATGAAAGATCCAATTAATATGAATATATATACTATAACTTACGGCCTAGTGGGTGAATATTTTACTACCTAAAGCAACGTGTTTGAATATATTTTTTGTTTAGTTTAAACTATAATTGGTGAGATCAAAACATCTCTTCTTAAAAAAATAAATTTACATTAAAAATTCATCAGATCAAAGCTTGGCTCAGCTTGCATTATTTATAGCCCTAAACATAATACGGAGTATTTAATTACTACGGAGTATATTAAAAGTAAAAAGATAAGACGTGACGCTTCAAGCCTTCATCATTATACAGTTAACAAAAGGTAAGTTGCGAATGTCACAGCTTGACGCCTTGACGGTGGATGATCATGGCGTGAAGGGGACTTAAAAATTTTAAAAAACAAAGAACATAATATTATTTATTAGACCATACAAAATTACAAATTAAATGATATATCTACACTTCATAGGAATAAAGTAAACAACACTTTGGAATATCGCCGGAAGTTTCATCGCCGGTGATTGACATTGACAGTGGCGGCCGAAGCTTGATAGCCACTCGTGACCGCAGTTTCAGTACCATTATTGTGTTTAGAGGCAGCAGGAGACATAACGGAACCACCTCCGGTAACATTCTTGGGAAAACAGCCCAAGCCGCGGGGAGAGCGCTGGTGATCAGAGAAATAATCGGGCTGGAAATCGGAGAAGGTTCTCCGGTGAGAAGAGCCCTCGGCGGAATCAGCTCCGATCAACAAGTGGTAGCTCCGGTTAGAGGTGTCGGAGAGGCACCGGAAACTATGGCGGCGGCTATGAGGCGACTTTTGCTTCTTCATGGCGTGGAGCAAATACGGGATCAATCCTTCCATCTTCTTCTTCTTCAAATCTTCCTTTGTTGATTATCTACTTAGTTTGCTGGCTGGCTAGTACATGCAATTCTCAACTTGTGATATGTAATATTTATAGCGGAAGTTTGAAGAAGGTTAGGTGTGATTAAGGTGTAACGTTTTCCTATTCCTATTAGAATAAAGTTATGATAATATTAAGTAATTGATATATGGTGCAACACTAATAACCTAATAGTTAGACTTCCTTTATGCTTAGAAGTCTGGTCAGAATTTAGAAAATCTAATGATATATTACATATTTAGAATTATGACTTGAGGTTAGTATGGTCTTTATTATTAAGTACTAATGATTTTATGTGATATAATTAATCTAAAAGGATGCCCAAGTTGGATAATACAATGATTAATGATGTGGTTATGGTCGGGCCTGCTGGATAAAGAAAACAGATGGAATTGAAGCGGAAGTTGATGAGGATGAGCGCAGGAGACGGAGGTAGAATGATGGCGGGGACAACCTGGTGTAAAAGTCAACAACGTTTGAGGAATTGGCGAATTTGACCGGTGTGAAGCCCAACAGCTATTGGCGGCTTAACGCGCAATATACATGAATATAATGATGATGAGTGACCATTATCTTTGCTAAGAACACTGTCATTTTCCACTTCCCACAAGCAATCATCATCTTTAATACAAAGTTGTATTCTAAGTTTTAACTTATTTTACCGATTCTGTTATAATGCAATATCTATTTACAACTACTTTCTCAATCGGTGCCACTAATTAGTTATGTCAAACAGAGTTTACGTTACCAAATTACGAAAAATCAACTGGCGTAAGACATTGGTCTAGTGGATGAATTGCTCTATATTAAGAGATTCATTACTATTACAAACGTTGAGAGTTTAAGTTTATGTTAGACGTCTTATGCACAAAAGTGTACAAATTGATTTTGAATATGAAAGTTTGATTGGGCAGATAGATTAAGCCTATGCCATCATCAAATAGGTAGGTATCCATTGTCATCAACGACAATTAAACCCTGACTATATTCAGCATTGGAATGACAGTTGGAACTTGGAAGGCCTTTGAAGTTTGACTTCATGGAGGCAATTGTTTGAAACGGAACTGGTTTACGTCTTCCCCAATCCATTGTTTTATGATTGCCTATTTTGAACTTTGGTCCTAGTCAACGGTGGGGATTATTCAACAATGCTATCTCGCCCCTATATAATATTTATTAACCCAAATTAAATAACAAGCTGGAATAGCTCAGTTGGTTAGAGCGTGTGGCTGTTAACCACAAGGTCGGAGGTTCAAGCCCTCCTTCTAGCGTTATTTTGCACCCTGCCAGGCTGCCAACCCAATACATTGTAATCTGTTCGACCCAATAAATACCATATAATGATAGCCCAATAATCACCACATGTCCGGCCCAATAAATATCATACAATTGCAGATTTGCAGAGTGCAGACCAATAACGATTACTGTCCGTACTCTCTAAGAATTGAAATTGAAAATTCAAAGTTGACTTTTTAAATTAGTTATCTAATGATCCACTGAAAGTATCAAATCAAGCAAATTGACATTTTATTAGCTTAACTCAACCTATAATTCAATAAGAATACTACAACAAAGAAACAATAAACCATTTAAAAAAAACAAAAAAAAAAAAAAGAAAGAAGAAACAATAAACCAATTTGATGGACTAACAAGTAACAACCTTCATCTACATCTCGTCACCGCCCACCCTTTCATGTCACGACACTGCAAAAAATGTTGAAAATTGGAAGCTGCAGCCTTCCAGGCACCAATATAAATATAAATATATATATTTATACAATTAGTTATGTAAAAATGTATCAATAATGTTAAGAAACACACAACCAAAATAAAAATAAAAATGCATTGTACCACAAAAAGTACTACACAAAAAAATGCATCACATCTCACCACACATCCACACCTAATACTGCGTTTTCGAACATTGTGCAATGTGTTTATGCGTATCTACTAGTGCGTTTTATGATGATGCATACCTAATGATGCGTTTTTTGGTATACTGGTGCATCTTTTTGTTGCGTGTTTTCTAACACTATCGGCATTTTTTTTGCATAATTCGACCGCACCGACCGCACGTTAAGACATAACCACAATTAACTTTATTCGTTCATTTGTGATGATCTATAATAATGATGATACATTAACGAATAACTGATAGTAATATGTTATCGGACGAATAACTGATAGTAATATGTTATCGGAGAGTGAATAAACATTGATAAATCATTTAATAAATAAAACTTATATTTTTCTATTCTTGTATTAATAAAATGCTCCTTATCGAATTGCTGATTTCGCTGGCATCTTTTAATGACTTCTTCAGTCCCACGTTCTAACCTCTAACTACTGCGTACTCTTTGAGTGTTTTTCAAAATAAAAATTTCGATACAGAGAGAAAATTATTAAAATTTCTAGAAAATTGATCAACTCAGATCACCATCAAGCACTGCAGAAGAAACTGATAGATAAGGGGATACAAACACGCAGAAGGAACCCTTAAAGCACGAAATTTCCTAAAATCGATATAGCTTCTAGATTCTGCTTTGTTCCGCCAATCTCTCTCCCGCATTATTCTATTTGATATCCGAGGAAATGGGAAGTTCTGAAGGATCGAAAGGTGTAATCTTGCTAGGGTTTTTGCTGCTGCTGATCCTACTCCAGTCGGCGGCAGGTCGGTTCGTGGTGGAGAAGAACAGCTTGAGAGTGCTTTCACCGGAGAACATCAAAGGCAATTACGATTGTGCCATTGGCAACTTTGGGATTCCTCAATATGGGGGTAGCATGTCCGGGACTGTGGTTTATCCCAAGGATAACCGCAAGGGCTGCCGGAAATTTGAGGATTTCGACATTTCTTTCAAGTCTAAGCCTGGTTCTCTGCCTACATTTGTCCTTCTCGATCGTGGAGGTGCTAAATTTTGCCTTTATATTTAATATTTTATCTGAGGATGATTACTGCTTGTTCTTATACTTCATTATGTTAATTTTGTATTCTTCGATTTGCTGGGATAAGTATAATTGATATACTTAGCTATATGTAAATGATGCTTTAGATAGGAGGCTTGATGTTGACAGTACTCTTTAGTTTATACATATTGTTTGTAGTTGTTTATTGTTTTGATGCTGTCAAATGAAATTGTGGACATCAACAAAATTGAAAGGTTTTTTTTTTGGGGGAGATTAACAAGGAAAATTGAACAGAGAAATTTTCTAAAATTCTTTAGAAAGTTAACATAAACATGGAGATTGGAGAATCTGTTTTTGAATAGATGATCATATGCCAGTTCAGACCCCACTGATGTCTTCTTTTGGAACAGAGGAGTTTCTAAGGGCAGGCTAATGAATGCTGAAGCTATTGAGCGGTCTTTTGAATTTTTAGCCACTAAATAGGAAGTCACTAAGTTGTCAATGGATCCATGCATTTGTTCTGAAAATTTGAGCGTAATTACACTATTTCTTTGCAGAGTGCTTTTTTGCATTGAAGGTCTGGAATGCCCAGAATGCCGGTGCTTCTGCTGTTCTAGTTGCAGATAACATGGAAGAACCACTGATAACCATGGATACCCCTGAAGAGGATGTTTCTGCTGCAGAATATGTTGAGAATGTAACAATTCCATCTGCACTTATTGACAAGAATTTTGGCGAGAAATTGAAGAAAGCCGTTAATGGAGCAGACCTGGTTAATGTAAATTTAGACTGGAGAGAAGCTGTTCCTCATCCTGATGATCGTGTGGAATTTGAGCTGTGGACTAACAGTAATGATGAGTGCGGTTTTAAGTGTGACATGTTGATGAAGTTTGTGAAAGATTTTAAAGGTGCTGCTCAGATCCTCGAAAAAGGTGGCTACACTCAGTTTACACCCCATTATATAACTTGGTATTGCCCTCAGGCATTCACTATTAGCAGACAATGCAAGTCACAATGCATTAATCATGGCAGATATTGTGCACCTGATCCTGAGCAGGACTTTAGTTCAGGTTATGATGGAAAGGATGTTGTTCTTGAAAATTTGAGGCAGCTTTGTGTCTTTAAAGTTGCCAATGAGAGCAAAAAGCCATGGGTTTGGTGGGATTATGTGACTGATTTCCAAATTCGATGTCCCATGAAAGAGAAGAAATATAACAAGGAATGTGCTGACGAAGTCATCAAGTCCTTAGGTAATTTATTGTTTCCTCTTGCTGCTGGCTTGCTGGGGTATTAATCTGTAAAACAAGAATTGATGCTAGGGTATTTTGCATACAGGTCTTGATTTGAAAGGGATTGAAAAGTGCATTGGAGACCCTAGTGCTGATGCTGACAATCCTGTTTTGAAAGAAGAGCAAGATGCTCAAGTAAGTGTCAACATCTTTGTCCTAAGCGATTCAACACATTTTTTTTTAATTGTTCACGCATTTTGACTAGTGAAACTTTTGCAGGTTGGTAAAGGATCGCGAGGTGATGTCACTATATTGCCCACTCTTGTTGTCAATAACCGACAATACCGAGGTTAGATTGACAGTTTGGTACTTATACACTCATATCTTTGTGGAAATCCAGACATTTTTTTCTCAAAAACATTTGTGTGCAGGGAAGTTGGAGAAAGGTGCTGTTTTAAAGGCTATTTGTGCTGGCTTTGAGGAAACCACAGAGCCTGCAGTTTGTTTGAGTGATGGTATGTTTGTAACTTTGCTTAAAGCAAAGTGTTTGATGATATGTTTTTGCATTGCTTGAACTTAAAATGAGTATCTTCTTACTACACAGATTTAGAGACAAATGAGTGCTTAGAGAATAATGGTGGCTGCTGGCAAGACAAAACAGCCAACATTACAGCCTGCAAGGTTCTTTCCTAAACTTTAGCGGATTATATTCTTCTCTGTAATTTTTTTTTTCTTTGGGAAAAAGATAAGCTTCATAAATTAGGCATTATCAGCCATCAAAACATCAAACAAATCAGGGAATGGCCCGAATGGGATACTATTCCATTCCATACGACCTGGCCTGGAAATGGCATCTCTAGCTAGTAAATGAGCTGCCATTTTCGCAGATCGCTTAGCGAACAAAAAGTTAATAGAACCAAAACATTTAGCTATTTCTTTAATGTCATCAAGAATAAGATCAAAAGTAGATAATCCACCATCTCTCTTCAGACCCTTTACAAACAGCTCTGCATCTGTTTCAACTTGAACCTGGGTAACATGCTGATTCTTAAGCCATCTTAGGGCGTCCCTCATTCCCACAGCTTCTGCCACACTAGAGTTGTAATTGCCTCTCCTCTGGATTTGATTAGCAGCCACAAAAGATCCATTAGACTCTAAGGATACACCCAAAACCCATCTTAGTTGAGTTGGTATCAACTCCTTGGGAGGGTTTGCATCATTTTCAGCCTGTGACTCAGAATTGTACCTGTGAGAGTTATGAACATTATTTGCTTCATTCCAGCTCTGTAAATAGAAATCTGCTTACTACACAGATTAGAGACAAATGTGTTATTTCCTAAAACTTTAGCGGATTATATCCTTCTCTGTAACTTTTTCATATTTTAGTAATGCCATATTATGCATATTCAGGATACATTTCGTGGAAGAGTCTGTGAATGCCCCATGGTTGATGGTGTGCAGTTCAAAGGAGATGGTTACAGTTCTTGCAAGCGTGAGTATAAAGTTTATTTACCCAATATTTATTTATTTAATTATGCTCATCGCCTCATCCCCTCTATCATGCTTTGGCATCATTCATATGAGTCCATATTTGCAGCAAGTGGACCAGGCCGATGCAAACTGAATCATGGAGGCTGTTGGCATGAAACTCGAAATGGACGTAGTTATTCTGCTTGTGTGGTCAGTTCATTTACAGATTCTTTTCCTATCATCATCGTGGTTGAAACTTAGTTTGATTTAAATTCCTGATTTGCTCTCAACAGGATGAGGAAGATGGCAAGTGCACATGTCCTCCAGGATTTAAAGGAGACGGCAAAAGTTGTCAAGGTATTTTTCTCTTCGGGAATATTTTTAAAGCGTATTCTATTAGAAAATTTATCATGTTTTAAGGGAACTCCAAATAGAGCCAAGGTGTTTTTGTACTAATATCTTTGCTTGGGCATCCACTGGATGATGCAAATTGTGGATAAATACATGCCTTTTCATTTGAAAATTCTTAATTTAAATTTGTTCTTTATTATTTGAAATAGATATTGATGAATGCAAGGAAAAGAAAGCCTGCCAGTGCCCTGAATGCAGCTGCGCAAATACCTGGGGTAGCTACGAATGCACTTGTAGCGGTGACCTACTGTACATGAGAGACCACGATACTTGCATTAGTGAGTTTAAAAATTATTACTTCACACTACTAAGAAGTGTATGTATTGTATACACACATATAAGGACAAGTTATCTTGATTCTCATTTGCAGGTAAGAAGGCTGTGACTGAAGTCAGGTCTGCGTGGACTGCTGTCTTGGTCATTATTTTAGGACTCGCTGTGGCTGCTGGTGGGGCATATCTTGTATACAAATATAGATTTAGGGTAAGTTTAAACCACACCAGATTTGTAATGGTCTTTGGTCATACAAACACCATAAATCTGCAATTAAATATTTTTTGGTTGATGAGGGAAACCCGCAGCCACTAGGTGTGCACTAGATAAATCCCGCCTTGTGACTTTAGCTGGCAAAGGATTACAATGAGACGAACCAGCCTAGGTTACCCATACCTGGCTAGCTCAAACCAAGAAGGCCGATAGGCTGTTCTCGCTGGGAGTCGAATTTGTAACTTTGTGATTACCAAGTCAACAGCATGACCAACTTAGTCACACTACATTTCTCCACACTCAATTGTGCTTTTGGTTTGTGACCTAACCTTTTTTTGTGTTGTTTAATTCAGTCATACATGGACACGGAGATCAGGGCTATAATGGCGCAATATATGCCACTCGACAGCCAAAACGAAGTTCCAAGCCATGTTTCTGATGACCGCGCCTGAATGATGTTTACTTGTCGCTATGCATCCAAGAATGAAGTTTCCCGGAACTTTGTAAGAACTGTGCAGGAGAAGGGGAAGCCTCTAATCATTACCATTCTTTCGGAATCATTGCACAGGGATCAAATGCCTCTTTTCTTATCAAGGGTTGGTAAAATTATTTGGGAGAGTTGTAAATTATGTCTGACAATAAACTTATAAAGATCTTGTTTGGTGTCTTGTAACTTCGTGAGCTAGGAATTAGCTAAGGTGCACCAGGGAATGTGGGATTATGTAGATCCCCTCTATGGTGAATGCTTTTAACGAGTGCATTTGTTTTTCTTATGCAACAGGAAATCAGTACACTTAGAAATGGTGAATGGTGACTAAGATTTGTACCGTTACAATTTAC
>CM008334.1:1985683-1998619 GCA_002525835.2 Ipomoea batatas | reverse complement strand
AACATCAAACGCTGATGATGTGCCAGAAGGTCGTACTCGACAACATAGATCTTCAAGAATGGATCCAAGAAAAATTCTCCTCATTATAGCAATCATGTAATACTTACTGCCTCTTGGTTTCTTTAAGTTGTTGAGTTCTCAATATTTCCTGTTTTCTTCTACTTAGATTTGAATATAACACATCTGCCTATTTAATTTGCACAAGAGAATTTGAGGCATAGAAGAATATACAGTAGGATATGTGATGGAACCGAATCTAGTCATTATCTATAGGGATCTATGTACAAGTAGTTAAGATTAGTGCTGAAATCATGTGTATAAATATAATGGACTAAATTGCTATACTTAAAACACTCTTCTAGGTGAAACTATGTGACCTCCGAATTGGTTTCTTGAATATTTTCTATCCGTCCCATTTTGACCAACTTACACATTCATCAAATTAGACATTCATCAGAAGTTTCTGCAAGTACCTGACTGGAATATCATAAAACATTTTAAATTGGAAGATAATTGATAGTTTCATTTGCAACTAGAAGGGGAAAATCAATTGAGGGAAAACAAAGGAAAAGAGGAAGGTGGAACATGAATAGACAAGAATATACTAGGATGCACGAACCTTTTATATCATGTAATACCAAGGGTGCTTGAATATTCAGGATGCCTGAGACGATAATCATTTTTCTAGTCTAATATATGGAGTATATTGTAAGTATGGAAATAACCAATTATTCTTCTTACTTGTAGGGCTTGCATGGCAACAATGGGCATCCTGTACTATAGAATTGCACAGAATGGTTTTGAGGAGCTCCCTGGAGATGAGCAGCAGTGACTTTCACCTTACAAGCTATGTTGCAGCTTGATGGTGGTGTATCATTTGAAAGATCAAAATGTTCCTTGTCAGATGCCATTTGTTCCCTTTAGCTCTTCTTGGTTGGGGATTTCTTGGCAACTCTTGAATTCAATTTGTGGAAATAGCAATGGTTGGTTGTTCAGTCAGTTAAAGAGAACTCACAGGACAGAATTATTGTGTCTTTTATTGCTGATCTTCTCACGTCTTATAACATCAACATCTTTACTTTATTCTTAATTTTCCAATTAATCTACAAAATAGTGACCCAAGTTCATTTCAGTATGTAACTATCTCTTTGCTTCTCAACATGAAATGTATACCTTGCAGTCCTGAAGGAGGAGAGCAATTGCAAAGGAGTAGTGAAGCCACTTGGACAGGTGGTGTGTTTCTGTTGTTAGTATCTCTGTTTGTTGTTTGTTTTTTGTTTTGTTTTTTTATTTAAATTTTAGTCTTAATTGTTAATAATAATATAAAAGTTATACGACCTCTGTGAATTTAGACAAAACAATTCCTTTTGGTGACTAATTGGGAATTGACTTGTTTTTACAAATTTTTATTGCCAAATATAATTTTTTGCAATAAATCTTTGAGCTATATGCTTTGAGTACAATTCAACTAGTCAATCAATCTAAAATAACTTTATCAGTTTTGTTTTGCTAGCAATCGTATACAAAAAAAAGGTATGAATTTGTGTCATTAATGTATAAGTCTAGTGTATAGTTCAATTCCTATCAATAACCATATATATGAACAACCAGTACATATAGAAGCGGTGAGTGGCTCAATTTGAGATTTAAACTTATATCTTTGAGCTATATAATACGAGCTTGTGAAGCCCAAACCCAAGTTATGACTGTTCTTTGGGAAGCCCAAATTGCAGAGCTTGTGAAAGAGTTTGACATTTGCAAGTGAAGAATGGAAAGAATTCAATAACCGGAGCACGACTACACGAGTTTCATTGTGTAAAGAAATGACTTTAACTTTTCTTTCTATTTTTGTTTTCGTTCCTTAAACGGTAGGTGTTTCAACTCACTTGATTTTTGTCACGTGTTTAAACAACGTTTCTTCCGTGCTATTTTAACAATTCTCTCTGTTTTTCTTTTTTAATATAACCAAGAAACACATAATAAATATTAAACAAAATCAAATCATTCCAAAATAAAGTCCATTCAAGATTTTGATAAAACTCAAACATAGTCAATCCACAAGTCAAAATAACAATAATCAAGGCAAAAGATGTCATCTAATCAGCACATCTATTGATCCCACATACATAGGTCCTCCAAGCATATCTGGGAGCTGAGCCCTAGCAGTGCAATCTTGTAGTAGTCGTCGTGCAATCCTTCATAAGTTCGCATTTCACAAGTTAATGTTGGTTCTCACCTGATTATAGAAATCTATATATACATATATAATTTCGCGTCACACAAATTGATAAAAACAATTAATTTTTTTTCCATGAATTATATATGTAAAATATGAGAATGTGATGAAAAACGATAAGCATGGGAGAGGGAGGCAATAGTGTTGTTAGTAAGTTGGCAACCTCCCATATACATAGATACATATATACGGTATGGTAGCCCGTAAGGGCTGTTCAAGTGGCAGAGCGGGCTTGACTCTGGCCGTGAGGCCAGGGATCGAATCCCCCTGCTAACTTGGGCATTCCGGCCAGCTATGGGAAACCTAGGCTGATTTACATCCCTGTGGGCCTTTGCCGGTAGGTTCATGGGGCGAGTGTTTGCCTGAAACTCAGTACTGAGCGGTAGGGATTTGACTCGATAAACCCAATATATACGGTATGGTAGCTAGCTAGGTACATTGCATGCATTTGTGATCTGATCTAAAGACTAAAGCTAGTGGCTTTGTTAACGATGACTTCCCAAGTTGCCAACTTATCTGTAAGCCGTGACGATAAAGTAGCACTACGTGGCCTGGACCATATCATAATATATAAAATTGCGACGACGTGCAATTGCATTTACTATACTATCTGTTAGTTGTTATACAGTACAAAAAGTAATTAACAATAATATTAAACTTGTGCCAAAATAACATACCGTGTTCGCATTAACTTCTGATTTGTCAATAAGGACTCAGTCATAAACCATCATTAATAATTTAATAATAATGCTATTATTATTAATATTTCTCTGATCTCGAAAGGATCGAAACATTATGATTTTCGTACTTAAAATTCATGAATTTGATTTTTGTCAACATTCTCAATTGACGCAACAGGTTTCATATTCTTTCTTCTCAAATTTCATCGTTGTGACAAACTGAGCTACCCATGTTTTTCCTGTTCTTGTTAGTGCCTCTCGGTTGAGCTTTGTGCGCTTCTCCTGTGTAAATAAGACCATACTTTTCTTAGTGTAGACCCTTAGATAGTGGACTAAAGATGATTTAGTGCACACTTTCATGTAATTGACCGAAGAAGACTTATAATTTTATAATTGAAATGAAAAAAGTAACAAAAGAAATAAGAAGGGTATATTGCTAAAAATACAAAATCTTCCGTATAGAATTAAGTCGCTGCAGAGCATGAAACTATCAATTGCGTCATCGTGCTATCCGAGCACTTAAAAAAGAGACTAATAACAATAATAAATTCTGTTGATAGAGAATGATTTTTATATTTAAAGATTACAAAATAAATAATTAAATAATGAAAACAACACTAATATAATTGAGGAATAATTTTTTTTAAAAAAAAATAATTGAAGGGTAAAAATATATTTTTTATAATAATAATAATAATAGTAATTATAAATAAATAAATAAATTAATTAAAGTGGGTTTGGAAGGTCTTATCCAAAAAAGAATTGTTAAATGGCATATGTAAAGGCTGTTGTCTCTCCTCAATTTGGTAAAATACTACCTACAGCTGGCAGCCCTTCAGTCTTCACTCGTTACTTGTCCGGTTAACCAGAAGTTACTTAAAAACAATTATGACCGACACGTGTCATTATTCCCTTGAAGAATCAGCTATCCACGTGTCACCACCTCAACTCTACAACGCGTTTGCGTGCCGTATCTCAGACGGGTTGCCCCTCTGTTAAGCTAATACTCCACTCCCTCACTCTCCCACTCTATCTTCATTCTTTAAGACTAGTTTGGTACGTATGGGACTTATATATATACACTCCTTTTTAAATATTATTTTTTTTTATATAGGGATAAAAAGATGAGATAAACAACTTACACATAACGCGACATATTACGTACACTAATGTTAATTGTTGTCATAAAACCATTCAGATGTTCGTTCAGGCCAGGCCTTAACGTGTGACTGCACCATTAGGTATGTAAAAACACACTAATAATGTTAGAAAACACATAAAAATGAAATCCATCAATGCACCACATGACATACTATTAGGTATTCATCACCGCACAACGCACCATTAGGTATGCGTAAACGTACCACACAGTGCTCGGAAACGCACCATTAACTGTGATGAGGCATGATGCATTTTTTTGTGGTGCGCTTTATGGTGCATTGATGCATTTCATTATTGTGCGTTTCCTAACATTATTGGTGTGTTTTTACCTACTTAATAGTGCAGTCGTACTGATCGCACGTTAAAACGTGACTGCATTGAAACTTGGCCATATATATGAAGAGGTTTAATTTTTTGACGTGGCCAAAAGCCTCTTGAACTTACACTTGCACCTAATGTGGATAAATCTACAAATTTCTTCTCAAAATACTACTCCGTACTACGTACTTCTCATGCTTTCTAGAAAAATTTTGAAATTCTAAGTAGGGATACATACACGTGGCTGAGTTGAGGGTGTTTCTTTGCCGACGTTTGGACTTTATTAGGTGGACTATCTAATTTGCTTCCAATAATTAATTTAATGTAAATACAATTTGTAGGTGATAAAGTTGATGTAAAAGTGGAAGAGGTTTGAAATCGATGGATGGAAATCAACGTACGAGGGTGATCCAAGTGAAAGAGAGATGAATACTTAAAATTGTCCAATTCCATATCGCCAGTGGGCGGATACAGTGCTCTCTAGCTAGTAGTAAAAATAAATAAATAAATAAATAAATAAATATTATATATATATATATATATATATATATATATATATATATATATATAAATACTGTGTTGATACTCTACGCACAGTTTGAAGTGTGACTTACAACTACTTTTAACTGAATTAGGGTAAATTTTGGCTTAATTAGGTTTTTTTTGTTGTGTTTTGAACTTAATTAGGTTGAATCTCTATTCGTGCGCTTGACTCTTTTTATTCCTTACACGATACATATTTTTTTGTTCAAATCTTTTAAGGACTAAATTGTTGAGACTTTGAGCAATCTAAGTTTGAATAATATTTATGTCAATAATATCTAGCCATCTAGATTACGGCCGTTTGAGCCTTATTAAAATATTTTTAACTCTCACTGATTTCAATTCCAGCTCAACGATCAATTGACCCACTTTCCATAACAACACAATTAAAAATAAACAATTAATTAGTAAGTAATTTCCAAAACTCAATCTTGCATCACAAGATTTGTTTTGAGGGCGTAGTAAAAAAAAACCTTTAATACATTTAATTAGGAGAGATCAAGAATGGTAATTGCAATCATATTAGGAACCCATGATCCTAATACAACTCCCCATCTCTTAATTACCAAACAATGAATAGGAAAGCAAAGGAGCCCGCAGTCAGTAAATTCCTAAACCTTACACGCCCTGTAATAATCTTCATAAACTAATCTCGTACTTATCCCGTTCTAATGTAGTAATTTATTATTGTAGTAGATATACTTAAAAATTGTAATAACAATATTTTATTGTAGTTGAAAAGTACAAATCAGACCAAGAAATAATTCTTGAATTTTCCTTCCTCAAAAGGTAAAATATCTCTCCTGATCAGACTAGCTAGTAGCTACATACATTCTGACCCGTCAGGATAATAAAGATGTAAATTCAGATGATTTAGTGACTCATTAAGTGAGAAAAATAGTATCTAATATGTATAAAAATTCACTACATTAAATATAATTATCATACTGTTAAGACTCGATCACGAGTAAATTGAACTTTGCCTGTCACTACCCATAACCGTTTAGCTTGGACCGACTTTCACTTCCACCAACCTGCAGACGTGTGATCACACTCAACTCCGATCCTGCCTTTACATATATATCTCAAAAAATACGTAATGATTTTTGATTGTTATTATTAAAAACTTTGTTGTATTTGTTTGAATTATTATTATTAATTAAAAAAAAAAAGGAATTCCTAAGCTTGGTGGGAGTATAATAATATTGGTATATGTATGTTTAGGTATAACCTGTACAACTCCACCACCGCCTTTCCATACGCAACTTCCAACCTCTTATGCCCTTACCTGTCTGTATATATATATATTCTTGTCTTCAGTCCTTCACTCTCACTCAAACTCCCTTTTATCTCTTGCTTTCCTATCTCTCTTTCCCTTTCTCTATCTTGTGTTTTAGAAATATACTAATACTTCCCGATGGCTTTGGAGGCTCTGAAAGCAGCGGCGGCGGTAGCGCCAAAGATGCCGCCGTCGCTTGGGGAGGTTGATGTTCATAGTTTCAAGAAGCGGCGGTCTAAGCGCCCTCGCACTGAGAGTCCGCAGCCGGAAAGTGAAGATGAGTATTTGGCGGTTTGTTTGGTTATGCTTGCTAGAGGGGAGGAGCCGCGGCGGAGGATTCTGGCCGGCGAGGAAGCGGAGAAGACGGAAAAGACGGAAGAGAAGAAAAGTGAGGATACTCCGCCTCCTCCACCGCCGCCGCGGTCGCCGCCGAAGACGGTGGTGGAATCCGTTCAGGAATACAAGTGCAGCGTGTGTGACAAAGCGTTTGCATCTTATCAAGCACTTGGTGGGCATAAAGCCAGCCACCGAAAATACGCCGCCACCGTATCGGACGACAACAACCACCCCTCCACGTCATCCTCCGTCGCGGCGGCGGGTGCTCTGAACCCTAGCGGCAAGCCGCACGAGTGCTCCATCTGCCACAAATCCTTCCCGACCGGCCAGGCTCTCGGCGGCCATAAACGCCGCCACTACGAAGGCAAACTCGGCGGCGGCGGAAGCCGCAGCGGCACATCCTCCGATAGCGTCGTTATCTCGAGCCGCACACCCCTGGAATTCGACCTCAACGAACTCCCTCCCTCGCCGGAGCTCGACCTTCGCCTGAGCATCGACTGCGGCTCTGGCCAGCCAAATCAACCGTCCACCGGCGATCATGAAGTAGAAAGTCCGATGCCGGCGAAGAAACCGCGCTTATCCTTCCCAGAAACCGCCTAATTCAATCGTATTATAGTTCCAAATTATATTCTTAATGTACAGAGAGTTAGAGTAGGCCATTGATTTTACCTCTTCTCTCTTTGTTATTACCATGCATTAATTCATTCATTGAATTGGATTGGATTTGTTATTGGTTGGGTAATTACTTCTAATAATTCCGTTTTAATCATCAATCAATCAGTCCTGTAATGTTCGTTCTAATTGCGTGTTTAATTTAATTCGTGGCCGTGATACATGCGATTCGGTAGTTGCCCATGTGGTATGTGCCCCATTGCACGTTCTGTTCATTACAATCATTAGTTCATTACTAAGATTAGCATTACACACTTAGTTGTCAATTTGTTTTCTATTTCAGCCCTTAACAAATTTTCTCTAATTCTCATCCCTCCATATAATACTCATATTAACCCTAGGTTCAGAAGGGTCAGTTAATGTTCGTCTTGAATGAATCAGTTAATAAAAAAAAATTAAATTTTTGATCATGTAATGAAAAAGTCTAAATTAACTCGCTTAAGTTATTATAATTGATGATAGTCTTTGAGTGAAGTAATAAATCAGCTTAAGTTATCATAGTTGAAATAATTCTACGAGTGAAGTGATAAATTAGCTTAGGTTATTAATTGATCAGTTCAAGTTAATAAACATCAAAATTTTGTGATTATTAAATTTTCTGTCTAACTAACTTGATTGAGTGGTTATGTTTTTTATATTTTAAATTTTTTAAACCGTAGGGCGTTTGATGAAAACTAAGATTATATTCGAAGGGAATTTTGGTGTACCACTATACGCGGCGGAGAAATTCCTTGACTTTTCATTATTTTAACTTTTTTTTTAGTGAATAAATTCGATTAGTGGAAGCAAAATCCTAAGAATTAATTAATTGTTGTTTGTCAAACGATTGAAAGCGTATGAACGGGGACCAGGCTAAGTCGTATGGATCTGGAAGTCACGAGTCGCAGGAACAACGCGGCGGCTGCGATCGACGGCCACGTATCCGACGACCTACGACGGCGGCGGCGGCGGTTGATTGCTTGGGGATAAAGTAAGCTGAAAATTAGGGAGTTAATTACGTTTTAATTAGCCAGGAGGCATTGCTTGCTTGTTTAGGAGCATAGAAGCAAGCAAGGGATAGCACATTCCCGGGTTTTTGTGCTTTACGTGCTTTAACAGTTTAAGGTTATGTCTCTGCGAATGTGATGCACGCTTGCACGCACATACAACGTGGAAAAAGAGAATGGAAATAATACATCTTATTTTTGGAAACGGGTCAAGTTCGACTTTGGGTAACCAAATTGAATTTGTTAAGTTGTTGGATTGGTAATTATAAATTCTAAGTTTGATTCTCAGAGAAAGCAACCTATTGATTTTGTCAGCTGACTTTTATGGTTTAAAACACTCAATTATGAAATTTTGGTTGGTTTTCTTAGTTTTGAACTAGTCAACTGTAAACAACTTAAGATAGTTTATCATCGAACAATTTTTTGTTAACTAAAATCATAATTCACAAGGCGGGTTTCATCTAAATGTACTTTAGATACCATCAAGTTAGAAGAAAATATGTTATTAGCAAGAGAAATAGAACATGTTTTAATGGAATTCCGGTTGTTTTGGTAGGTTGAAAATTGACCTTAATTTATACTTTTAACTTTAAAAAAAAAAAATTAATGTGCCTGTTAGACTAACTCGACAATTCAATAGGACTATCCCTAGTTTGATTTTGATATTTTTAATTTTAACCCATTAATATTTTGATATTTTCAATTTTCAGTAGTACTCAAAAAAAAAAACCATTAATATTTTGATTTTATTGAGCCAACTCGTATAATTCCTGATTAAGATTGACATGTCTAATTTTTGATGAACCACTCTTTCAAACTTAATATTTATTTATTTTCTTGTAGTATCGGAAAAAGGTTGCATTTATTTAATTTAATTTTTTCATTCTTCATTTCCTATTTTCAAATTAAAGAAATGTAAAAAAAAAAAAAACAAAACAAAACACACACACACACACACACACTTTTTGTTTTCTTTTCTTCAATTTTAATTTCTCTACAGTTTTTTTTTTTTAAACAATTGAACCCAAATCTTACAAAATCTTCAGACAGAGGTGTATTCAGAAGAGGCCTGATTAGCTTGGTCATAAACCAACCAACACTATGGTTCCAGTGAAATTTTCAACCATAACAGCTGGGCCTTAACTTAATTTATTTTCATTAATCAATGATTACTACATATATTATTAGTGTAAACAAGTGCACTACTTGAGAGATTGTTAGGTGTGGAATTTTTCAACTGCCACGGATAGTAAGTGAAACCACTCTACTGATAACTGATAACCATTTGCTAACAGACAGACACACCATTCTACTTTCATAGCCTTTAGACCAAACTTGTTTGACTCCACACAACTAAACTTGTACTTACTCACCACTTTACTCTACAAAACATGCCTTTAATTTCCTTCTTGGTTTAAATTATGGTAGTGAGACTCTCCACTAACATCAGAAATGGACAAGGAAATTTGGGTTCTGCAGTGTGAGTTGGTTACTTAGACTGCTGCATATATGCTTGTCTTCTTCCAAGAATTCCAACCAATATCCCTTTTTTTGTCATCAGGAATGGATTTCTTGTGAAAATGGGTGCAATGTGTTTTGGTTATGATACCCGTTATCCCCGGGTTTGGCTTAAGTCGTGTCCATAGTGTCTACAATTGGTCGGGTAAGGCTTGACCCAGAGCTATTCGATATGACAACCAGTTCTCTGACCTTACAGTTGCATTGGCAGCCCACCTGCCAATTGTTTCGAGCTGTTGGGTTGAATGAGTGGTATATTTGGAAAGATCAAAACTTTCTTATTGACATTCTCTTTGCCATAAGTCACATGACCATCAGTTATCTAATCTTGCAGTTGCATTGGCAGCCTAGCAACCAACTGTCTCGAACTGTTGAGTTGAATGCGTGCAGTATTCGAGAACACCATAACTTTTCCAGTCACACAATTTACGATTCAGGAACCAAACTGAGTTGCCTGTACTGACATTCTCTCCATAGTTTCACTGTCACTTAAGCTGCTGCCACTGCAATACTTTCCTACTTCTATATATCATCACCAAAACACAACTTATCAACTGACCATTCTACCACCTACTGTCTTAATTCCCTGATTCTTTGTCAGTCCCTCCTCCTAGTAGCTTTCATCACTCTCAACAACACCAAATAAAACTTTTTGACACCCCATTTTCCAAATGCACTGTTCAGGAATGTTTGGCTGCTGAAAATTAAGTAATTAATACTCCTAGCAAAATGGCACTGCAAGAAACAACCTTTGCTGAAATGCCAACATTCTCAGCACCACAACAACTGATTCACAAGTCATTTGCTGTACAGGGAGGGTTTAGACTTCAAATGACAATTCATATAGAGTAATGGGTCAAGTTCAGCTAGGAATATGGGGGTTCTCATCACTTTCACTTTTGTTTGTCATAAGAAATGAGAAAAGGGAAACTCTGATCTGGTGCCAAAAAGTTACAGCCTTGAATCTTGATTCCACCTTTCAAATTCTGCAAAAACTAACTAATACAGGTACAATAACAATAATGTCAAAAGGCTCCTTAATCCAACCCGGTGCAAATAAGGATCAGCCTAGTGTATGATACGTTTTTCTACGGGATTAAAGATGACTCCTATAATTAGGGGTTACTTAGGAGTTAGGATATACCTCGTGGTGTAACAAAAAGAAGCAAAATCTACAACTTTAAGAAGGCAAAGGCGTTCAGTTTTGTTCAAGTTCTATCAACTGTCTGATATGCATATACATGTAAAAAAATCTCCTATAAATGCGTAGTGAATTTCGATCTCAAAGATGATATTGAGGATACCAATTTCTTGCCGACAACATAGACCAACATAATATGTTTCTATGTACCATCCATTTAGTCTACACACATTATCAATAATAACACTCATGCATTCATATAATATATGAACTAAAATTGAAACTTAAAGATCATATTTCTTATTCAAATACTTGAAAATTTTAAATGTCAACTCAATCACATGAATGTTGATTGATGAATACCTAGCAAGAGTAACAATGCGGCGGCTCTGGTTATTTATTAATTGGGGAAGTTAGTCTGTTATATTGGAAGGAGATCTAAATAGGTGCGCGCTCCAAATATATTGGAAGATCCATTTCCATATTCACCCCACAATTTCCTTTTCCGAATTTAAGAGAGTATATCTCACTTTTTAGGAAATAAGTCCAAACTTGATTTAGGGAATTAAGTTTCCTAAGCTAAAATTATAAACATCTTCCTTTCTTCTTCTCCTTTGAACTAACTGACTATGTATATATATTCTCAGGGGCATATTGTAAGGAGTTCGATTATTACTTTCCGACAATAAAATTGTTTCTAAGATATTTTCACATTGTATACATTAGTATTAATCTGCCAATCAAGTACCTAGTAGCTGCAAAACCAACATTAATAGAAACACAAATCGTGTTTTGATAGAACATATATATTTCTTGGTGGGATATTATTACTGGCTTCTTAGATTGGCTCCATAAGTGTGTCAAACACCACTTGTCTCTCTAATCCATGGAGGGACAATCTTAAAAAAAAAAAAAGAAAAACAAGAAAAAAAAAAGTGGATAGTGTTTAGTTTAACTAAGGTGAGGAAGGGGCCAAATTGTCCATTTAAAATTTTTTCTCTGACTAGATAATGGAAAACAAGATTATAATAATACACAATAATCATTCGGATAAAGTTTAAGATAATTGACAAGTGTGTCAACGAGGAGGATGAAAACTATAATCTTACAGAAAATTTGAAAAGATACCCAAAAATATATATGCATCTATTAAATCTTGGAAGCCTAATTCAATTTTCTTTTAGGTCGCAAGAGAAACTTGCCGTCACTATTTTTAAGAATGTATATTAAAATTTTTTGGATGACAACAAAAAATCTGCAATTAATAACCTAGAGTTTAATTAAATTTTTTAATAACAAACTAAACACAACTTTTAAGTATGAAAGCCATGTTCTTTCCACCGACAAATCATTCAGTGGATTCAGGTTCAAAATACACAATTTATATACTAAATATCCATAATTTGTATACTAAATATTCACAATTTACATAATAAATATTTACAACTTAAATTGTGAATACTTATATAAGTTATGACGGATTCATCTTGTAAGGTGAACTTAAGTCGATGGTATAACTATCCATCATCCTTTTAGGCCCAAAATTCAACTCTTTCATGGGTTGAAATCCCATCATCATAATTCATAGTTTACAGGTAACAAAAATTCCAAGGTGGTCCACATAGGAATTATGATAGATGCCACGTACTAGGCTCAATATCTGCAACTCCAATGAATCTATTTTTGTCTGCCTCTTGTAACCCTCTACTTTGGAAGTTACGATTTAATTACTCTAAGTAATCCGATAATAATAATAATTAATTAAAAGTTATGGTTGTTAATTAACCAGGCTTGCACACACTACCTGGCCTAGTCAGCTTTGGCCTTGTCTTGCCACCTAATCCAATGAATTTGGTGCCTTGCTTTTAAAGACAAACGCAAGTAATTAAGATTGTCATTAACCTTTGGAGTGCTTGATTAGTTTATCGTAAACGCAGATAGGAATGACCTAATAATTCTTAACAGGCTAACATGTTCTACTACTCCAAAGTGTGTTTTTGTATAAATAATATCAAACTTTATGATCATCGATCTTTCATCTCATGTCCAAATGTCCAATGCAAACT
>CM008334.1:1814387-1829179 GCA_002525835.2 Ipomoea batatas | reverse complement strand
CTTTCCTTGCAGCAAATCTTTTCTTTCTAAGTGCTAGTTGGAAGGACCTCATACTTTGTAATTTGTACTGCAGGTTGTTAATAAATTTTATGACATTAGACAACATGCTTTGGATGATATTGAGGATACGTGCTTGGAAGACAAATGTGAGTGTCTCCTGCATGACTCATTGGAAATGTGGAGTTTCAATGTTGATGGGGAGACATCCACCTCTACATACATTGTAAGTTATGTAAATCTATATTTGACTGCTATTTTTTTAGAGTTCTCAGAGCTAGTTGTTTCCTTTCTCAATTAGTGAGTTTTCATTCAGTCAAGTAGTTTGACGAGACTGACTTTGGAAGTTTCAGCTTGTCCATGAGTTTGGAAAACATTCTAAATGCATGAAATGGTTTACATTACAAATCAATATTTTATGACTATTTAAGAAAACAATGTTATTAATATCTATGGTCTATGTGCATATAATTTTTTCACTTTTTATTATAAATGCACTAACTTTTCCTCAGACAGAGTTCTCTGGAAGAAGAAGTGGAGACATTAAGAAGCTCTTTGGATAATCTTCGAAACAAGCTGCTAGTGGTATGCCCATTATTGTCATTTCTTGTTTTTATTTTGTGCAGCAATCAAGTTATTTACTAAAAGTTGTTTCCTTCATATTTATTTGGGTTACCAGGGTTTGGAAATAGAAAATCATCTAAAGAAGAAAGTACGTGATTTGGAAAAGCAGAAAGTAAGGACTATTGAGTTTCTTATCTTGAAGATGGACTTAAAACCATAGCTTGCTTTGTTTTGGATTGACTAAAAAGTCTATCTTGCAGATTCTTTCGGAAGAAAAGATCATGGCTGAAATATCCATGTTACGGGATTTTCATTCTCAGCATAGAATCAACATAACAAAGTTGCTTGATGAGGGATTTTCTGAGCTAAAATCAGATCTTCGTATGGTAGACGAAAAATTCAGGCAGCTTGATATGAGCAGCAGAGGAAATGATCTTATATCTCCTCAGGTAGACGATGTGAAGGAAAGTGAATGTCGAGATGTTCACATAAATACTGAGTCTAGTGCAGAACTGAGCACAGAGGTAACCGCCTTCTTGCAGTTCCTCCAACACTTGAATTCTTGTCATCGTTTATTACTTATTTGCTTATTTGCTATTAGTTTAGTGTATATTTTATGTAGATTTGCTTGTGTTCTCTTGCGTGTATTGAATTTTGTTGTATCTGCCAGAGGAATGACCCTAATCTGTCAACTACCACTGCTATGGGAACTAGTGACACCTCTGAAGCATTTACTATGGCATTACAAGAGAAGGTGCCATACTCTTGAATCACCGCTAAACATCTTTGTACTTTGAATATGTGCTAATTTCTCTTCTTATTTGTGATTTCTTGACTCTCAACTCCAGGTTGCAGCTTTATTGCTTCTATCACAAGAAGAAGAACGGCACTTATTAGAGAGGAATATGAATGCAGCACTGCACAAAAAATTAGAGGAACTCCAGAGAAACCTATTGCAGGTAATTTTGCATTAATATTTTTGCTTAGCATGTATACTCTTCAATTTAATATTTGGATTTTCCATACACTTGTTTACTGTCCTTGAACCTTTGATGTGAGATTGCTGTAACTCTATGTTCATAGGTTACCAATGAGAAGGTGAAGGCTCTCATGGAACTCGCACAACTGAGGCAGGAGTACCAATTGTTGCTACAGTATGTTGATCTTTTCCGTGATAGTGTGGATACTTTTTGTGTCCAAGCTTCATCAAGCATTCTTTTTATTTTTTATTTCCAACTGCTTTTCTAAAATGTTCACCACTTAGTAGTGAAATGTTGTAGGAAAGATGATCGGGGTATACTTTCAACTGCTTTATTTAAAATGTTCACCACTTGGTAGTGACATGTTGTAGGAAAGATGATCAGGAAATTAAACAAGGAAAACCTCATTCCGAGATTGGAGGGAAGAAAACTGTTCAAGATGGGGAAGGAAGATTTAAAAATCTGCTGAAGAAAACTTATTTGAAACGCTGGGTTGGTGATTCAGAAGGAAGCGATGCTGAATCTTACCTGAGTTCTGAAGCCAACAGCATAGGGTTTGCAAGGTTCGTACAAATCTATTTTTTCTTTCTGCGTACCTCAGATACCATGTGAGTTTTCACTGATGGCCTTTTGTATGCGGAGATGAAGTGGCTCTATTCATGTCCAATGATCCTATGAAGCTTGAATTCCGCTTTTAGTTACCCCATTTTCTTTACCTTTCTCTAGGATGAAAATCGAGAATGCAACCCTGAGAGAGAGCTTGGAAAGCATGGAGCATCTAACATCTTCAATCCGAAGGCTGCGCCACTCGCTGTTGAAGGTAATAAACTGCACGATGCCATAGTTGACAATACTACTACTTATACATCCCTTTTCTCATTATCTCCGTCTTGTTAACTATTCTATAGGTTAAAGAGTGCATCGATACAAGGACTAATAACTCACCGGAATCTCTGGAGAACATTATTTACGAGGCAAGACTATTGAAAACTGCACTCGGAACCTCCCTTCCAGTCAGTTGGTCAGCCGAGTCAGATACCAGATACAGTACACACAATAAGGAGACGTCGGATGATGATCGTACCCACACTAGTAAAGAAAAAATAGACTTCGTTTCTGCTGCTGGGTTCGAGATGGTGGAGCTGTTGGTGTTTGTTGCTCAGCTACTGAAAGAAAACACTTGCCGAGGCGAAGAAGCCATTGTAAGTTGAAACATAGTCACTAGTTAATGCCTGCTGTATAGTTTGTGTCCCCTGGAGTAAGCTCTGATAATGTTTCAACTCTGTTTAAGCAAGAAGACTATAATGAGATTTGCCCATTGTATGTATATACTATATAGTGGTGTTTGAAATTTCATCAATGTTTGTTTCATTTCAGTTTTCTTCCCCTTTCATATGTACTGCTACTGTCCCAGACTGTTCTTCACAGTTGAATATTCATCATTAAAAAACCAAATGGTATACAAAGTACTATACAACTTTAAAAAATTTGTATAAAAACAAGATGTAACAATAATCTTTACTTTATGACTTTGTAAAAATTAAAATTCATATGTTACCTTAGAGGTTATCTATATAAGAAGTCTCGTTGTATTAGATTTAAGATGTATCGAATATCAAAATCACTTTCAAGTTACAATGTCTCTAAGCTAAACCTCCCTCTCTCTATAACCAAAACCTAATTGACTGTTTATTTTTACAAGCACCAAGGTCTGAAAACTGTGGGTGTTTATATTAATGTATGATCCCCATAACAACGCGGGCATTTGGTCTAGTGGTATGATTCTCGCTTCGGGTGCGAGAGGTCCCGAGTTCGATTCTCGGAATGCCCCAAATTCCATGTTTTTTGCCCAGTCTCCATTTTCCTGTTGAAGTTTTTGCAGTAAAAAGAGAGAGAAGCGTGCAGAGAAAGATGAAACAGGCCGTGAGGCCCATATAATATAAGGCGCCTTTATATACAGGCCGATATGAATCCAAGCAATTACTCCGTATAATTTATAATCCACTTTCCCATTTTGGCGCGATCTCTCCACCTTTCCCTCTCTATTTCGATAATTGATTTGAGTGTATCTTTGATTCTTTGTGATCAAACAATAGATTCGTAAGTCAAAATCCCCAAAATGGCCAAGAGTGAAGTCTCGGCCGCCGGCGACGATGCGTCTCCTTCGTCCTCACGGCCGTGGCAATCCTATAACACCGTTTATACCAACGCCAAAGCCGGTACTGCCACTAGAACTCCGTAATTTTTTGTAAATTGTAGTTTTTCTTTTGATTTTTGTCTCGAATTGGCGAAGTCGGTTTCGTAGGGTGATTATTTTTTAATTTTTTTAATAATTTGGGGTGAAATTGTAGGGATGGAAGGGGTGGACAAGGAAAAAGTGCAGAGAATAGTGTATGAAATGAGCAAAGGGTCTAAGTATTTTGAGAACGAGGAGCGCAAGGAGGCTTATATGAAGCAGAAAATTGAAAACATGCGTGTCCAGTGTTTAAAACTCACTAAACCTGATATATCTCATTACCAGAAGGTAGACTAATTCTTAAAGGTTTTTCTTTTTGGACTCCTTAATTTTAGTGATTGCATATGCTTTATGGTGTTTACACTTTACAGCTTGCTGAAAAAAGGATATTAGAGCTGGAAGCCACGCGGGATTTGTCAAGGATTTGGATACATGTAGATATGGATGCATTCTATGCAGCTGTTGAAACTTTGAGTAATCCTTCATTACAAGGCAAGCCGATGGCGGTTGGCACCTTGTCAATGCTTTCCACTGCTAATTATGAGGTTTGAATTGCAGATGGCAATCCCGGGGATTGGAAATATTGTCGTGTTTTTGTATTCATTTACTGCTTTGTATTGATTCTATTCTTATGAGTGCTTGATTTGATGATTATTAGGCTCGGAAATTTGGTGTTCGGGCTGCAATGCCTGGCTTTATTGCTCGTAAATTATGTCCAGAGCTGATATTTGTACCTACTGACTTCAAGAAGTATAATCATTACAGTGGATTGACAAGAAAAAGTCAGTTGCTTTGCCAGGGCCCTTTTTTTTTTTTTTATGTCTCGTTTTTATTTGCTTATATTTGGTATAAAATTGCTCCTACAGTCTTCCAGAAATATGATCCTAACTTCTTGGCAACGAGTTTGGATGAGGCATACCTGGATGTAACAAGGATTTGCAAAGAACGGGGAGTTACAGGTGCGGAGGTAAGTTCAAAACAACTCTGCTATATCTGTACACCACTAAATTTCATGTCTTTGTCGTTCCTCTTCCATCTAATGCTTATTGCCTCTAGTCTATATGTAAGACCGAGTTTCATTACCTATGTTTTACTTGGATGTGATACTTTTTAAGGTAGCTGAAGAGCTCAGAGAAAGTGTTTACAATGAGACTGGCCTCACATGTAGTGCAGGAGTGGCTCCAAATCGCTTACTTGCTAAGGTATTGCAGGCTATGCACTGGAAAATGCATGATATTATGTATAGTCCCTGCATCATAAATAGATGGTGCAAGTCCATCTCTCTCTTTTCTTTTCTTGCAAGTGATAATTATTTTTCTGAGTAGATTTTTTTTTTTTCTTTTGGAGTTTTCGGTGTGTTTTCCGGGTATACACAAGAGTATAAGTTCATCAATATTTATTGATAGTGAATAATTTGTATAAATTATTCCACTTATGGTTAATGCCTTTTGGTTGCCAGGTTTGTTCAGATATCAACAAACCTAACGGACAGTTTGTTTTACCTAATGATCGCATGGCTATCATGGCATTTATTTCTACACTTCCTATTAGGAAGGTATTCTTCTACTCCATATATTTTTACTTATAGTCTACACCCAAAAAATATATATTTTTATTTATAGCTGGTGCTTTTGGCTGTTTGTTCTTAAAAAGAATCTATGTTTCCTGCTAAACCATCTATTGTTGTTTTGGTTCTGGAAAACTTTTACAGATTGGTGGCATTGGTAAAGTTACTGAAAACATTTTAAAGGATGTTTTTGGAATAACAACATGCGAGGAAATGTTGCAGAAAAGTAGTTTTCTGTGTGCACTATTTTCCCGTTCCTCAGCAGGTCCTCTCATTCTCTCACCGATATGCTACTTCTTATCATTTATTTCCCCATAATTCAAATTCATTCAGAAATTTACTGTAATAATTTCCTACAACAGTACCCGAGTATATATATATGAATCTAATTTGACCATTCTGCTATTTTTTACTTGCCTTTTATATTCAAATCAATTTTACTGTGTTTCTTTATTCTCCAAGAAACTTGATATTAGCAACTGACATGGCTCAGTATAACACTATAACCTTACTGTCCTGTCATGTGATAATATCTTGCCTCCTTGTTGTAGACTTCTTTTTGTGTGTCGGTCTAGGACTTGGTGGGACAGATACACCTGAAACAAAGATGCGAAAGAGTATGAGTAATGAGAGGACATTTTCAGCCACTGGTGATGAGACATTGCTTTATAAAAAGTTAGGTATGCCCATAGGCCATATTTCTTTTATTTATGTTGTGACGAAGAGCATACTTCAAGCTTGCCAAAATGATATGTGCAAAGATTTTAAAGCACATTGGTATCTCATTTTTAATATAAGGTCCATTTTCTAATTTCATGGTGATATCTCCCCACAATTTCTTTTGCAGTGGAGCTTGCAGAGATGCTCTCTGCCGAGATGGAACAAGAAGGCCTTTGTGGGCGGACATTGACACTAAAATTGAAAACTGCATCTTTTGAGGTATCTCCGGTATTTCAGATAGAGAGCTAGTGTCTCGCCATATAATGCTTGAATTCTCTGGTCCCCTAACTTCTTTGTTTTTGGTTGGCCATATCAATGATGAACCTCAGGTACGGACCCGAGCAGTGACTTTGCCTAATTACATCTCCTCAAGCGAGGATATCTTGAAGCACGCTTCAAAGCTGCTGAAGGCTGAATTCCCTGTATCTTTGAGACTCATGGGTATGTAACCTCGCTTTTTCCCATCTGTCTAATGGTTCTCATAACTCGGCCTCTATTCTGCCACTTGCTTAGTACTCGCTCATTATTTTTTTGTTGTGGAGAACATGAAACCGTAGCCCATTATTTCTTTGAACTGTTCCGAGGTAGTATGACCAATCATTTGAACATTTATTTTCAACAAGGGCTTCGTATTTCCCAGTTTATGGAAGAAAATGTTGGTCCTTCTGATCCTACGCAAAGAACACTTTCCAAGTTCATTGTTCAAGGAGACGCTTCTGGGAAAAATGCAGATGAGTGTTTGCCTTTGGGCTCAGATGTTAGTGATAACACCTTCACCCGCGACACACATACTGATTTTCCTACCAACAGCGGTGAAACAATATCTTGGGATCTTAGAGCCCCTACCGACAACCAACAAATATCAGATCCTAATGACAGATGCTGTATATATAGTGAAGAATTTGAGAAACGCCCCGAGCCTCAAAATGATGAACTTGAAATCAATGTATGCATTGAGCCTATATTTTAATGAATACCCGGTTTAAGAATCAAAATTTCAGTTAACCAAACTGTTCTCGCTTTATCCAGGTATGTAAATCAAATGAAGAGGGGATTCCCTTTTCAGGACAGTTGGAGGGGATCAGCCTAGATAAACCGAAGAGGGGTTCCAACTGCGCATATGATGAAACAGGATCATGCTCAGATCATAAAGATCTCGTTCTTTGGTTGGACGACTACAAATGCTCTCTATGTGGAACCGAACTGCCTCCAAGTTTTGTCGAGGAAAGACAGGAGCACTCCGACTTCCATCTTGCTGAAAGGCTGCAAGACGAGGAATCAAACGACAACCATAGACGGCCGACACTGAAGCAAAGGTACAGGTACCCACCACCTAGTATCCATTCTTTTGCCTGATAAGAACATAGTTTCTGAATCAATCCATCATAGAATGTTCTTCCATTGTTACAATCCAAAGCTTCCTCCAGGTCTGTTCAGAACAACGATGCACAGAATCGCGGTAGGCAGAGAAAGAAGAAGAAATTATGTCCAACACCCACGAAATGCACTCCCATTGATAGCTTCTTTGTGAAGACAAGTCAGAATTTCTAACATCAAAACTCCATTGCAGTGTTCAAAGCTTTGGGACAAAATGAATTGGTTTGCAGACTGCTTAGCTTACTTGTCCTTCCCTCTCTTGTATATAACAATCAATTAGTTGAATGTTAATATTATATGTAAAAAAAATAAAAAATTAAAACACTATATATTTTGCATTTGATAAATTTGATAAATTGCAAACACTTTTTTAACATTAAAATTCATCATAATCTTATTAATCATAGTATATTCCTACATTTTATGTTTTAGAAGCATAATTTAAACAAACAAATTATTCCAATAGAGTATATTATTGGCACAAAAGAACAAAAACTACAACATTTAACCAACGTTAACATTAATGCGAACTTCACTTTGAAACATATTGATTATCCTGTTAGCGTTGGAGTATACACCCTCTTGAATAATGGTTACAAATTTTCTTTGCGACTCAAAAAAGAGTTAGCATTTATCCATACCCGATATAATGTGAAAAGTTAGATAATATATGAAGCAATAGTTATGTCATCAATCCGAGTCCATTTTACAAGGTAGACTTGTGTCCATTAAATACTGAATGTTCACAATTTACATTCAATTGTGAACATTTAATATATAAATTACGTATTTTAAACTCGAGTTTATCTTTTAAAATGGACCGATGTTCACAAAATAATTTGTCTATATGGAGTTTACTCAATGTATACTATCAGTGGATTTCCTCGTGGCTCAAAAAAAAAGGACAATATTTGGCCACGACAGTATATATACTCGTCTTCTTCAATGCTCAATCTTTCCTCTTCCTGTGGTGGAGCAGAGCCTCCATTTCCCCTCAAATGGAACTCTGTCGAATTGCGGCGCTTATAAATCCCAAAACTCATAAATCTCCTCATTTCGGAGCAGCTAGAACACAAACCATTGGTTCATATTCTTCATTTAAGAAATCCTTGAGTTCACAGATATGGTTTTCCAGTCCCAAAGCCAGCAGTTATGCCAATCTGGAAGCCATCATCCCAACCATGTCAGAGATAATGGAGTCATCAAGAGCACAGAATCTTGATCTGCAGCTCCAAACCCTAGGACCCTTTTTTAGAATAACAGCCAGGAATCTGACAACCAAGAATGAGCTTGGGAGGGCTGAAGGGTTAACTAGGGTGTGGTTTGGAGGGAAAATCCTCCATCTGGACTCCATTAAGCTCAACAGAGAGACACTGGGGATGGAAAAATCCATATTTGGGATTGGTGTTTTTATTGGAGCAGTGGCAATTAGGCATGGATATGATTGTGGCTGTGCCAAAGCTGAGTTACTTGCCATTAATGACACTGATCTTTACCACTCCAAGGTATGCTACTCAAATTACAAACTCACTTTATGTTCCAAGTTGATCGAGTTGTTAACTTGTTAATAACAAGTTCAACTCCCCAAGTGAAAACAATTGTCTTGATTTGAACTGGTCAGTTATACAACCTAAGTTGGTTGGTTTATCAAATTGTATTCTTTTGCTGGGTTTACTTCATTGTTGTCCCAATTAGGGTCACAAGTTCAACTCCCCAAGTGAAAACAACGGTGTTTATTTAAACTGGTCAGTTATACAACCTAAGTTGGTTGGTTTATCAAATTGTATTCTTTTGCCGGATTTACTTCATTGTTGTCCCAATTAGGATCACAAGGCAAGAGTTACCCAGTGTACACTTTCAGCCGGTCAGCTATACAACCTAGGTTGGTTGGTTTACCCCCTTGTAATCTTTTGCCGGATTTACTTCATTATGGTCCTTGTTAGGTTACCCAGTGCACACCTTCGGGGAGTGGACAGCAAGTTCCCTCGTCACCCAAATAAATAAATTAAAAAAAAGAGAGATTAATGTATACATTTTCATGAATAATGGGTTTGTTTTGTTTTTACATTTTGGTTTTGGTTGTAATGAGTAGCTGGTGAGGTTCTACAGAAGAATTGGGTTCGAGGTGGTGCATGAAGTGAAAGGTGAGTCCTTTGGAGATATAGGGCACATGCTGGTTTGGGGAGGTATTGGAACAAGAATGGATGCCAATGTTGAAGATCTCCTCATCAAATGGTGTGCCAGGTTTAAACCATCTAGCAGTGATAGGAGTGCAGTCAGGACAACACAACAATTTTGATAAATCTCTGTCGAGTAAGAGTCAGACCTAAAGAATACAATGCCAAAATTCCAACTTGAGAAGAGGTCCCAACACTTATTGCACTCTTCCATAACAAAACAGAGTACATATAAACACAATTAGGCTATTTAGTGTATGTTGCAGTGCCATCTACAAATATTACAATCTGCATATGTATATATTCTGATCCTGGATAGGAAACCAGCCATGATTATAACAGGTTCTCATGCATAGTTCTAAGTGAACTGTCAAGGAATTCCAATTTCTGCTCCCTATGAAATCCAATGTTGTCAAAAAAAGATCTTCAGAAGGGATAAATGTTGTCCTGGAAAAGGAAAAAACGAAAAACATAAATCACTTATACAGTTATAAGCATTTAAAACTAAACTGAAGCGGAAAGTTGGACTCCACCACTTTGAATGAAAATAATTCAAACAGGGCAAAATCTCAGATATCAACAAAAGTAGCTTACTTGAATAATGGGATCTTTAGATGCGAAGATCTTCAATGTCAGTTAAGACATCTGCGTGGCCTATAGACTGCTTGTTTGGTAAATTAACTACTAACTGACCACAAGCACCACTTATGTCTTGCCCCATTTGCTTACGAACTGTTGTTCGAATGCCATAAATATCCCTCAAAGTTTTCTGAAATCTGATCACTTTCTGATCATTACTCGTTCTGAAGTCACTCAGTGAACCGATAGGATTAAAAGGTATCAGGTTCACAACCTGCCAAAGTGGTATATTCAAATCAGCTGGCACGACTATAAATCTATGTCAATGATGCTATTACAATAAAGATCTTGCACGTGCCAAGAAATGTTTTAGGTCAGTATCCCTACCTCGAAAAGAACAGTCTAATTACACTTGAAACTTACCACTTGAAATGTCTCTAACAACTTTCCAAGCTGGTGGGCATGCTGCTCCTCATCATTCACTCCATCAAGCATTATGTATTCAATAAAGATTTTTTGCTGGCTAAAAATAAGGACTAAATGAGATATTGCGAGAAATTTCTTCCAACATTCTAAAGAAGGATTGTCACACATGTACTGAAGATGAGAGTCATAGAAAGTGAGTCATTGAAAAAGGAGGAAAAGAAAGAAGAGAGGACTTGGAAAACACCTGCGCTTTTGATACGCTTGCAATGCATCCATCAGTCTCTCCAAAGGAAAAGCCCTGGCTGCAGGCATTATCTGACAACGGATGTCCTGAACTGGTGCATGCAGAGACACAGCAAGGTTTATATTTGGGACATCATTGTGGAGCTTGTTAATGGCATGGATGATGCCAACCTAATAAATATCCAGGCGAAAGTTTTCAGATAGATTGGTATGATACATTAATCTGTATTTTTCCTATATCCATCATCCACAAACAGAATGCAACTGAACAGGTAGTGTATGATATATTCCACAATTATAGGTCAACTTATAAGCATAGTTTACAAAAGCTTTACGTGTATAAGTCTAAAGCAAAAGTTGGAGAATGTAGTAGTTTATGAAATCACTGCAGCCTACATACCGTTGAGACAGTAATTTTCCTTGGAGACAACTGAAATGGGGATGTTATCATAACCTTGATAGCCTCTACAAGGGCAGAATAATTGTTTAATGGCTCTCCCATTCCCTATCAAGCAGTTGAATTATAACAGATTAGAAAATATTTCAGCCATCTATTGTATCCAGAATGTGTGGTATTCAAGGCCCTCAATGAAAAAGCAAGGTAATACCATGAAAACAACATTGCGTATGGGTGACAAACTAGAAGCATGCACCAACTGCTCAACTATCTCCCCTGACGACAGATTACTTTTGAATCCCATGCTTCCTGTTGCACAAAATCTGCAGCCCATTTTGCATCCAACCTTATATCACAAAGAGGATTAGGTCAGACACGGCTTTCTGGAGCTAACATTATACGTAGTATCAGTTAGTGCATTAACATTATCAACAAAACAACACATACACCTAGAAGAAGCAATAAATGCAAAGTGGAATAGAATGGCAAACCTGAGAGGATATGCACAGGGTTGATCTAGGTCCACCAGGACGAGGCTTTCCATTAATTTTTCCCAAGCGCGTGTCATATCTCATGATAACAGCCTCCACAAATGCTCCATTCTAGCAACAACAACAACAACAACAAAAACTATTGCAAATTTGTAACATATTAATGATTGTCACCCCCACCATCTATAAACCCCAGCACCCAAACCAATCAGCCAAATATGCAAGCAACACTTCGAAAGTTCAAGCCAGAGAATTTTAAAACAGACTGCAGCTTAGGCACCTCTAAATAACTCCCAAACAAGTCCATGAAGATACTTGTTATTTAATGGCAGCTCAACATATTGAGCATATAATATATAACATAAATGTACAGTCCAACTATCAGCTTATGCTTTTAGTTGAGATGGAGTACATGCATCAATTAGAGAAAGGAAAACAATCACCTGCAACTTGATGAGCAGCTTGGTGGTAACACCGTCGTTTGATTCAACGGCAGAGTGAAGGGTAGAAGTTAAAGGTATAAATTTGGAACGAAGCAGAGGGTATGCCCCTGATGGGAGAGACGGAATATCCTCCCATTGGCAATTAGGGTTCTGTATCACATGCCTGTAATTGTGTATTTGTGTCATCCGCATCGATAAACACCATATATGCAACAAAACAAACAAACAAAAAAATCATAGGAATGAGAAGCTTACTTCCAGATTAGAGGGATGAATCGAGTATTGATACCAGCGTTCTCAAATTCAGCTCTAATAACAGAAGAATCGAACACTGATTTAAATGCCATTCTTAGATATTCAATTCAATATCTCACGTCTGCTTGCTTCCTCGCAGACTCTAATGACGCTCCAGTTTCGCGAAAGAGAGAGGACGGAAGATTAACACACCGTACGACGGCGTATCGCTGCAGCCCGCTTTAGGGATTTTTTTTTTTTTTATTCTCAAAAAAAAAAAAAAATACTTGAGCCCAATCCAAATATTTTAAGGCCCAATTAGATAACAACTAAAGATTGGGTTAAGTAGTTAACAATTTCCTTATCCATTGTTTCAAAAACATAATCACCCATTATAAATAGGGTTGAATAGCATTTTCCTAAATATATAGGGGTATAAAAACACATTTCTAAAAATATTATTATTATGTGAATATTGATATAGTAGTGTTGTCATTGATTATGTTGACCAAATAAATACAAAGTTATCCGAAATAGATAAGCAATAAGTGAATTATAATTCTCGTAACTCAAAAACTATGTGTGTTTTTCTTGTAATAATTTTTAACATTACAACTTGCAATTGAATAAAACATTGTGTATCTACACTTGTGCCGGCCATTTTCATCGCCGGTGAGTGATGGTGCCGGCCATTGAAAACGAAGCTTGATATCCACTAGTAACGGCAGTTTTGGAAGCGACGGGAGACATCATTGGACCAGCACCGTTGGAAAAATAGTTCACACGGGGGAGAGCGTTGATCGGAGAAATGGTCAAGATCTGGTGCCTGCCGGAACTCGGAGCGGGTAATTCTCCCGTGATGAGAAGAACCGTCCGCGGCGGCAGAATCAGCTCCGATGAGCAAGCGGTAGCTCCGGACCGGAAGGCGGAAGCAGTGGTGAATTGCCATTTTGCTTCTTGACGGCGTGGAGGAGACATGGGATCAATCCTTCCCTTTCTTTAAGGAAAATGCTATTTACCCGTACTCTTGAGTGACCCCACACAAATTTTAATTAAAATCTGAATAATCCAATTAATATTGTAGTATCTGATCATCTATACTTTCTCAACAAGTAGAAGCACACAAAACCAATACCCTCTTCATTAGACTCAATCTCATAACTTCCCATTTTAGAGAGCATTACTTTGTTTTTAATTAATTATTTAATGAACCACTCAAAGTATCAAGTCAAGCAAATTGGCATTTTGTTAGCGTCACTCTACCAACTCCTTAGCATTATACACTAATTCTGCAACTTCTACTGCTTCTGTCTAACCATATTTACGGAGTGTAGTGCCAAAAAGATTACATATTATGCAGAATTCACAGTTACTGACCTGCTCGTGGCCAACTTCTACTGCTTCTGTCTAACCATATTTACGGATGTAGTGCCAAAAAGATTCCAGATTATGCAGAATTCACAGTTACTGACCTGCTCGGGGGCGTCCTACGAGAGTTGTTGAAAAGATCCGATAGTACCTACTTCCCCAAACATCATTTTTGTCAATGTAATAAGATTTCAAGCAGCAATCAATCCATGGCGGGTGTCTGGAAGCATCACCTACTTCACTACAATCGTCAGTGTTGGGAATTCCAAGCAACGTATTCCACTCTCTTGTTAATGCATCATCAGGTGATGGGAAACGAGCAAAAAACTCTTCCTGAGTAATGAGATCAATAGATAGCTTTATCAAGAATTTTGTAGAATTTAGATAATCAATCAATCTTAGCTACAAAAGCAGCATATATCAGTGGAAATATGGAAGTCTCACTCCACAAAGAATTGTACGGAGTAATTTTTATAGCCACAGTCATTACTGCAATTCTTATTGTTGTGGTATGACACATTTGTTTATGCAGAAGGCATAAGTAAAGCAAGATATCAGAGTTTGATTAATTAGGGGCATAAATTATGAATGCACATAACCAGTTATAGGCATGTGTGTGTTTTGGTGCCATAATTGCATTTATTCATATGCCAGTATATCAAATTTTCTTTTATGGCTTCCTGTACAGTACAGTTAGTAGTAGTAATAATCATGAGACTAGAACAAAAAATGTGAGTAGTTGAGTACCGCATCATCTTTATATAGAAAAGCGCGGATTCTGGCGGTTGGATCCTCTAGTGTCAACCTGATCTTGTAGACTTTTGAAGGAGAACGGAAGTCTGAAACTCGACAAGGTACTGTTGCTACTACTCGAACTACACACCGATACTTATATGTCACCTACAGCACAAGGCATGATCTTATCAGAATATTCCCCAATTATAGCTTCACCTTTTTTGGGTTTAGGGTTTAGCTTTAAAGTATGTTACAGCC
>CM008334.1:1800843-1813979 GCA_002525835.2 Ipomoea batatas | reverse complement strand
TACACATCTTTTTGGTTTGTCCACAAAATAAAATTTGTTCATACTTATCAAATTTTTATTTATATATTCTTTATCCTTAAAATGCCAAAAACATTTCATTAACATTGGTTTGTTTCGTTTGTAACCTGTGTCTTTTAAAAAAAAAAAAAAAAAAAAAAAAAAAAAAACTTAGTACAAATTAAACAATGGAACACTTATATAGCACCATATTTATTCCTTACACAATACAATTGAATTATATATTAAACTATCTAAAATTGTGTAATTCGATCAAAGTTTCGGTAGATCTTGGTCTGAACATGGTGAAAGAGATTAACAAAATAGGAAAATATAGAGTACAATTACAAAGCAAATCACATTACAACTTATAGTTGAATAAAACATGTGTATCTACACTTGAAACAAATAAAGTAACATTAATAAGCTTATAACGTGAATGAATATTGCCGGCCGGGTTTTCATCGGCGGTGAGTGACGGTGCCGGCCATTGAAAACGAAGCTTGATATCCACTCGTAACGGCAGTTTTGGAAGCGACGGGAGACATCATTGAACCACCACCGTTGGAAAGATAGTTCACACGGGGAGAGCGTTGATCGGAGAAATGGTCGAGAGCGGCCGGAGTCTGCAGCCTTCTCCCGTGATGAGAAGAGCCGTCGGCGGCGGCGGAGTCAGCTCCGATGAGCAAATGGTAGCTCCGGTTAGAGGCGTCGGAGAGGCACCGGAAGCTATGGTGATTTGGCCTTTGCTTCTTGATGGCGTGGAGGAGATATGGGATCAATCCTTCCATTTCCTCTGTCTTCGTTACGTTCTTCGTCACACTGGAAGAAATTTCTGATTCTGTTTCTTTTTTCGTTTCACTAGAAGAAATTTATGGCTCTGTTGCGTTCTTCGTCGGACTGAAAGAAAATTCTGGCTCTGTCCCTGGATAAACAGGTATTGTATTTGAGCTTTAGCTTGTTGAATGTTGATATGTAATGTGGTATTTACTCAACGGGGACATGCATATATATTTATAGGGGAAATTAAGGATAAGGTAGAAGGTTGGCGGAACATTCAAGAGCAGGTGCATGTGATAAAAAAGATGTTTATGGGCTGGATGAACCTGAATGACCCAAAAGTCATGAATACACATGTTGATGACTATGAATATTCTGTAGAGGCAAGTTGGCAAGTGGCCTTGGCAACCTTGTACAAAAGTCAACCACGTTTAAAGTCAGAAACATCGTATCATAATTCATATGTGTATGCATGCCGTGAGTTTTTGACCGCTTTGTTATCCTTACCCTAATAAAATTATAGAAAAAGTCTACTGTGCAAACTGCAAAGGTAATTAAATTGTAAATACTTGGACACTAATACAAAAGTCAACAACGATTTAAAGTCAGAAACATCATATCATATATAGATCGTAAATGCCGTGAGTTTTTGACCGTTCTGTTTTCTTTATCCTAAGGGTGGTTCAAGTAATCTTGACGGTATATTATATTACGGAGTATATATATTGTTTAGTTAAAGTTATGAAATTGTCTAGTAATATTATATTATTTCAAAGTTGATGTGACGGTAATGTTTAATATGATCATCTCAATTTTCTTAGGCTTTATTGTTGTTAATTAATTTTTATAATAATAATAAGCAACATATATAAAATAAATATATGTTATATAATCAAATATAGATGCGTGTATATTTGTATGTTTATTTTTTTATATTTAAGCATTGATACACATTCATACGTATAAATGAATAATGTAAAAATTAGTCATGCACTAAATCTAACTTGAAAGTGCAATTAGGCTAAATGAATAACTCTTCCATTTTGTGTTACTACGTACGATCTACTATTACAGTGCAATTTGCTCTTACAAAAGGTACAAAATTTAGTAAAATTTTTATATATCTAAATTCCTATTTAATAATATAAAAAAACAAGATAAATAAGCGTACATGAATTTATTAGTATTTATCAATTACTAGTGTGTGAGATTTATTATTATTAATGTTGGTTGTTGTTTTACAATTAACACGAGTTTAACGTGTGTGAGACAGCTGGGTGCCGCATGAAGGTTAGTTGACGTTTGAATATTATATTGAATTGGATGCTCGATTTCGTTATTAAGTAATCCACTAATAAGTAGAATCTTTCGCTACTTGTCGGAGACGTAAGCGGATTGCATTTTCACTAATCCATAGTTTTATGATGTCTGCTTTGAATTTTGGTGGTGTCCATTGTCAATATAGCAGACATTTGGTATGTTTAATTATTTCTTAATTACGATGACAAATTGACTAATAATGTTACATCACAACATGTATACGTATACTTAAGATTAAAAATTAAGTAATATTCATTGCCTAGAATGCCATGAATTTATTGATTATTTATAACATCCTATTGTTCTAACACCATCGAGTTATAAATAAATAAATAAATAAAAATAAAAATAAAAAAACAGAGAACATAATATTATTATATTCCACCATACAAATTAAATGATACGGAGTATATCTACAGTTCATAGGTTGGAATGTCGCCTGGCCGGAACTTTATCGCCGGTGATTGACAGTGGCGGCCGCTGAAAACGAAGCTTGTAATTGATAGACACTCGTGACCGCAGTTTCAGTACCATTGTTGTGTTTAGAGGCAGCAGGGGACATAACGGAACCAGCTCCGGCAACATTATTGGGAAAACAGCCCAAGCCGCGGGGAGAGCGCTGGTGATCGGAGAAATAATCGGGCTGGAAATCGGAGAAGGTTCTCCGGTGAGAAGAGCCCTCGGCGGAATCAGCTCCGATCAACAAGTGGTAGCTCCGGTTAGAGGTGTCGGAGAGGCAACGGAAACTATCGCGGCGGCTATGAGGCGACTTTTGCTTTTTCATGGCATTGAGCAAATACGGGATCAATCCTTCCATCTTCTTCTTCTTCTTCTTCAAATCTTCCTTTGTTGATTATCTGCTAAGCTGCTTAGTTTGCTGGCTGGCTGGCTAGTACATGCAAATCTCAACTTGTGATATGTAATATTTATAGCGGAAGTTTGAAGGTTATTAGGAACTTAGGTGTGATTTAAGGGGTAACGTTTTCCTATTCCTATTAGTATAAGGATAAGTTATAAATTTATAATAATATTAAGTGTTTGATATGTGGTGCAACATTAATAACTTAATAGTTAGATTTCATTTATATTTAGGAGTCTGGTTAGACTTTAGAAGATTTAATGGTAACGGAATGGGCCTAACGGGCCAACAGGAATCTTAAACGGGACCTCCTACTGAATGACATTGATCAGGCCTAGGGTGGCACCCCGGCCATATTATTGGGTTCCAAACGGGAACTAAGATAGGATCAGAGATCTTGACTCTCCTCAACCTCCTGTTCATTTAGGAAATCCATGTACGGATACATAGGTGCAGACCTTCACGTACCGAACTCGGCTTTTTCACACTCGGTCCCCACGGACGGCGCAAAAAATGATATGAATAAATATGGAGGATGTGTACGAAACGGAAATAATATTATTATTCGCGATAGAAAACCGAGTACAACGATGTTTAGATGACCCGGTCCAGTTAATAGCTTAGCTCGGGTAGCCGATAATGGGCCTATAGAACTCCGAGCTAATTGGTTGTCTTTCTCTCACCGTCCAAAAGTCCCTCTATCTTCCATAAATGCGGTATTTATAGGTAGAGAAAAAGACAAGTCCTGCCCTCTCGGCATGGGGAGCATGTGTCAGACATGCACATGACCGACTATGGGCGGAAAAAAGATCATACATGTGGTGGTCCTAATTAACCATCAGTCAGCTATCTCCTAGCTCGACAGCTCGGAGATCAGTGTGGAACCTTCGGACATCTCCCAAGGTAAACCCATAGGTCCCCTGTACCGACTGGACACCCCGATCTGCCGACCTAATCGTACCGGTTCGGTCCCGCATTTCCATACCGGAACTGAAGGTGGTCAATATGCCGACCTAATGCACGCAAAATACCGGTATGGAGAAAATGACCCCTATCACACACTTTTAGTATCTAGATCGTCGAGTCCTCTATTTTTTTTTTCCAAAGTCACACTTATCCGATATTCCACAAAATAATTCACTAATACTGCTCATATATTTACCATAAATTTACCTCTTTTTTTACTCCACTAAAGTCACACTATTGCTATTTACATTATTTATTCTGCATCCGGTTTGGAGAAGAGGAATCACATCCGTCAATACCTTGTGAATAATGCTACGTAGTATTTCGTATACGTATAGAGATGAAAGATCCAATTAATATGAATATATATACTATAACTTGTGGCCTAGTGCATGGGTGAATATTTTACTACCTAAAGCAATGTGTTTGAATATATTTAATTTGTTGTTTAGTTTAAACTATAATTGGTGAGATCAAAACATCTCTTTTAAAAAATAAACTTACATTAAAAATCTTGAAAATATACAAATAAAAATTCATCAGATCAAAGCTTGGCTCAGCTTGCATTATTTATAGCCCTAAACATACAACGGAGTATATTAAAAGTAAAAAGATAAGACGTGACGCTTCAAGCTTTCATCATTATACAGTTAACAAAATGTAAGTTGTGAATGTCACAGCTTGACGCCTTGACGGTGGATGATCATGGCGTGAAGGAGACTTAAAAATAAAAAAACAAAGAACATAATATTATTTATTAGACCATACAAAATTACAAATTAAATGATATATCTACACTTGATACGAATAAAGTACACAACACTTTGGAATATCGCCGGAAGTTTCATCGCCGGTGATTGACATTGACAGTGGCGGCCGAAGCTTGATAGCCACTCGTCACCGCAGTTTCAGTACCATTGTTGTGTTTAGGGGCAGCAGGAGACATAACGGAACCAGCTCCGGTAACATTCTTGGGAAAACAGCCCAAGCCGCGGGGAGAGCGCTGGTGATCGGAGAAATAATAATCGGGCTGGAAATCGGAGAAGGTTCTCCGGTGAGAAGAGCCCTCCGCGGAATCAGCTCCGATCAACAAGTGGTAGCTCCGGTTAGAGGTGTCGGAGAGGCACCGGAAACTATGGCGGCGGCTATGAGGCGACTTTTGCTTCTTCATGGCGTGGAGCAAATACGGGATCAATCCTTCCATCTTCTTCTTCTTCAAATCTTCCTTTGTTGATTATCTGCTAAGCTGCTTAGTTTGCTGGCTGGCTAGTACGTTCAATTCTCAACTTGTGATATGTAATATTTATAGCGGAAGTTTGAAGAAGGTTGGGTGTGTTTAAGGTGTAACGTTTTCTATTCCTATTAGGATAAGTTATGATAATATTAAGGGTTTGATATATGGTACAACACAAATAATCTAATAGTTTGACTTTTTTTATGATTAAGAGTCTGATAAGAATTTAGAAGATCTAATGATATACTACACGTACATAAACTCTCATTTGTTTAAAATTATGGCTTGAGGTTAGTATGATATTTATTCTCACATATTAATGATTTTATGTGATATAATTAATCTAAAAGGATGTCCAAGTTGGATAATACAATGATTGATGATGTGGTTATGGTCGGGCCTGATGGATAAAGAAAACAGATGGAATTGAAGCGGAAGTTGATGAGGATGAGCGCACGAGACGGAGGTAGAATGATGGCGGGGACAACCTGGTATAAAAGTCAACAACGTTTGAGGAATTGGCGAATTTGACCGGTGTGAAGCCCAACAGCAATTGGCGGCTTAACGCGCAATATACATGAATATAATGATGATGAGTGACCATTATCTTTGCTAAGAACACTGTCATTTTCCACTTCCCACAAGCAATCATCATCTTGAATACAAAGTTGTATTATAAGTTATAACTTATTTTATTGATTCTGTTATAATGCATGCAATGTCTATTTATAACTATTTTTTCAATCAGTGCCACTAATTAGTTATGTCAAACAGAGTTTACGTTACCAAATTACTAAAAATCAACTGGTGTAAGACATTGATCTAGTGGATGAATTGCTCTATATTAAGAGATTCATTACTATTACAAACGCTGAGAGTTTAAGTTTATGTTAGACGTCTTATGCACAAAAGTGTACAAATTGATTTTGAATATGAAAATTAGATTGGGCAGATAGATTAAGCCTACATGCCATCATCAAATAGGTAGGTATCCATTGTCATCAACGACAATTAAACCCTAACTATATTCAGCATTAGAATGACAGTTGGAACTTGGAAGGCCTTTGAAGTTTGACTTCATGGAGGCAATTGTTTGAAACGGAACTGGTTTGCGTCTTCCCCAATCCATTGTTTTATGATTGCCTGTTTTGAACTTTGGTCCTAGTCAATCCATTGTTTTATGATTGCCTGTTTTGAACTTTGGTCCTAGTCAACGGAGGGGATTATTCAACAATGCTACCTCGATCTATATAATATTTATTAACCCAAATTAAACAACAGGCTGGAATAGCTCAGTTGGTTAGAGCGTGTGGCTGTTAACCACAAGGTCGGAGGTTCAAGCCCTCCTTCTAGCGCTATTTTGCACCCTGCCAGGCTGCCAACCCAATACATGTGTAATCTTGTTCGACCCAATCAATAAATACCATTATAATGATAGCCCAATAATCACCACATGTCCGGCCCAATAAATATCATATAATTGCAGAGTGCAGACCAATAACGATTACTGTCCGTACTCTCTAAGAATTGAAATTGAAAATTCAAGTTGATTTTTAACTAAATTAGTTATCTAATGATCCACTGCAAGTATCAAATCAAGCAAATTGACATTTTATTAGCTTACCTCAACCTATAATTCAATAAGAATACTACAACAAAGTAGGGGTGGGAATAGGCCAGGCCCCTTCATAGGGGCCTACTTAGGGCCTAGCCTGGCCTAACCGATTTAATAAAAAGGCCAGGTCTAGGCCTAATTAGAAGCCTATTTAGTTAAATAGGTCTAGGCCTATATTAAAAGCCTACCCTACAAGTCCGCAGGCCTAGCCTATTTATATATATATTATAATATTTATATTTAATATTTAATTATTATATCCCTACATTTTATATCTAATATATTTTTATATATATATACATTTTAATATTTATATAAATGTATAATATTTATATACATTTTAATATATATTTTTATAGGTATATTTAAAAGGTTTTAAAATGTAGGCCTTAAATAGGTTTAGGGCCTATTTAAATAGGCTCAAAGCCTATTTAGGATCTATTTTGAAGCATTTTTAAAGGCCTATATGTTAAATAGGCTTTTAAAAAGGTTTCAGGCCAGGCCAACTGTAGGCTCAAGCTTGAGCCTAAAAAAAAACCTACATACAGGCCCAGGCTCAGGCTTTAGATTTTCATAGTAGGCCCAGACTTAATTTTCTAAAGCTCGGCTCAACCTAGCATATTTCCACCCCTACAACAAAGAAACAATAAACCATTAAAAAAAAGAAAAAAGAATAAGAAGAATAAACAATAAACCAATTATATTCGATGGACTAACAAGTAACAACCCTCATCTACATCTCGTCACCGCCCACCCTTTCATGTCACGACACTGCAAAAAAATGTTGAAAAATGGAAGCTGCAGCCTTCCAGGCACCAATATAAATATAAATATATATATTTATATAATTAGTTATTTAAAAATGTACCAATAATGTTAAGAAACACACAACAAAAAAATGCATTGTACCATAAAAAGTACTACACAAAAAAAATGCATCATATGTCACCACACAACCACACCTAATAATGCGTTTTTCGAGCATTGTGTTGTGCGTTTATGCGTATCCACTAGTGTGTTTTATGATGATGCATACCTAATGATGCGTTTTTTGGTATACTGGTGCATCTTTTTGTTGCGTGTTTTCTAACACTATCAATGCTTTTTTTACGTAATTAATGGTTCGATCGTACCGGTCGCACGTTAAGACATAACCACAATTAACTTTATTTGTTCATTTGTGATGATCTATAATAATGATGATACATTAACGAATAACTGATAGTAATATGTTATCGGAGACTAAAAGTGAACATTGATAAATCATTTAATAAATAAAACTCATATATCAAATGACAGAATTATTGTTATTATTTATTTTTCTATTCTTGTATTAATAAAATGCTCCTTATCGAATTGCTGATTTCGCTGGCATTTTTTAATGACTTCTTCAGTCCCACGTTCTAACCTCTAACTACTGCGTACTGTTTGAGTGTTTTTCAAAATAAAAATTTCGATACAGAGAGAAAATTATTAAAATTTCTAGAAAATTGATCAACTCAGATCACCATCAAGCACTGCAGAAGAAACTGATAGATAAGGGGATACAAACACGCAGAAGGAACCCTTAAAGCACGAAATTCCCTAAAATCGATATAGCTTCTAGATTCTGCTTTGTTCCGCCAATCTCTCTCCCGCATTATTCTATTTGAAATCCGAGGAAATGGGAAGTTCTGAAGGATCGAAAGGTGTAATCTTGCTAGGGTTTCTGCTGCTACTGATCCTACTCCAGTCGGCGGCAGGTCGGTTCGTGGTGGAGAAGAACAGCTTGAGAGTGCTTTCGCCGGAGAACATCAAAGGCAATTACGATTGTTCCATTGGCAACTTTGGGATTCCTCAATATGGGGGTAGCATGTCCGGGACTGTGGTTTATCCCAAGGATAATCGCAAGGGATGCCGGAAATTTGAGGATTTCGACATTTCTTTCAAGTCCAAGCCTGGTTCTCTGCCTACATTTGTCCTTCTCGATCGTGGAGGTGCTAAATTTTGCCTTTATATTTAATATTTTATATGAGGATGAGTACTGATTGTTCGTATACTTCATTATGTTAATTTTGTATTCTTTGATTTGATGGGATAAGTATAATTGATATACTTAGCTATGTGTAAATGATGCTTTAGATAGGAGGCTTGATGTTGACAATACTCTTTAGTTTATACATATTGTTTGTAGTTGTTTATTGTTTTGATGCTGTCAAATGAAATTGTGGACATCAACAAAATTGAAAGTTTTTTTTTTTTTTTTTGGGGAGATTATCAAGGAAAATTGAACAGAGAAATTTTGTAAAATTCTTTAGAAAGTTAACATAAACATGGAGAATCTGTTTTTGAATAGATGATCATATGCCAGTTCAGATCCCCCTGATGTCTTCTTTTGGAATAGAGGAGTTTCTAAGGGCAGGCTAATGAATGCTGAAGCTATTGAGCGGTCTTTTGAATTTTTAGCCACTAAATAGGAAGTCACTAAGTTGTCAATGGATCCAAGCATTTGTTCTGAAAATTTGAGCCTAATTACACTATTTCTTTGCAGAGTGCTTTTTTGCATTGAAGGTCTGGAATGCCCAGAATGCCGGTGCTTCTGCTGTTCTAGTTGCAGATAACATGGAAGAACCACTGATAACCATGGATACCCCTGAAGAGGATGTTTCTGCTGCAGAATATGTTGAGAATGTAACAATTCCATCTGCACTTATTGACAAGAATTTTGGCGAGAAATTGAGGAAAGCAGTTAATGGAGCAGACCTGGTTAATGTAAATTTAGACTGGAGAGAAGCTGTTCCTCATCCTGATGATCGTGTGGAATTTGAGCTGTGGACTAACAGTAATGATGAGTGCGGTTTTAAGTGTGACATGTTGATGAAGTTTGTGAAAGATTTTAAAGGTGCTGCTCAGATCCTCGAAAAAGGTGGCTACACTCAGTTTACACCCCATTATATAACTTGGTATTGCCCTCAGGCATTCACTATTAGCAGACAATGCAAGTCACAATGCATTAATCATGGCAGATATTGTGCACCTGATCCTGAGCAGGACTTTAGTTCAGGTTATGATGGAAAGGATGTTGTTCTTGAAAATTTGAGGCAGCTTTGTGTCTTTAAAGTTGCCAATGAGAGCAAAAAGCTATGGGTTTGGTGGGATTATGTGACTGATTTCCAAATTCGATGTCCCATGAAAGAGAAAAAATATAACAAGGAATGTGCTGATGAAGTCATCAAATCCTTAGGTAATTTATTGTTTCCTCTTGCTGCTGGCTTGCTGGGGTATTAATCTATAAAACAAGAATTGATGCTAGGGTATTTTGCATACAGGTCTTGATTTGAAAGGGATTGAAAAGTGCATGGGAGACCCTAGTGCTGATGCTGACAATCCTGTTTTGAAAGAAGAGCAAGATGCTCAAGTAAGTGTCAACATCTTTGTCCTAAGCGATTCAACGCATTTTTTTTAATTGTTCACGCATTTTGACTAGTGAAACTTTTGGCCTTTTGCAGGTTGGTAAAGGATCGCGAGGTGATGTTACTATATTGCCCACTCTTGTTGTCAATAACCGACAATACCGAGGTTAGATTGACAGTTTGGTACTTATACACTCATATCTTTGTGGGAATCCAGACATTTTTTTCTCAAAAACATTTGTGTGCAGGGAAGTTGGAGAAAGGTGCTGTTTTAAAGGCTGTTTGTGCTGGCTTTGAGGAAACCACAGAGCCTGCAGTTTGTTTGAGTGATGGTATGTTTGTAACTTTGCTTAAAGCAAAGTGTTCGATGATATGTTTTTGCGTTGCTTGAACTTAAAATGAATATCTTCTTACTACACAGATTTAGAGACAAATGAGTGCTTAGACAATAACGGTGGCTGCTGGCAAGACAAAACAGCCAACATTACAGCCTGCAAGGTTCTTTCCTAAACTTTAGCGGATTATATTCTTCTCTGTAATTTTTTTTTTCTTTGGGAAAAAGATAAGCGTCATAAATTAGGCATTATCAGCCATCAAAACATCAAACAAAGCAGGGAATGGGATACTATTCCATTCCATACGACCTGGCCTGGAAATGGCATCTCTAGCTAGTAAATGAGCTGCCATTTTCGCAGATCGCTTAGCGAACAAAAAGTTAATAGAACCAAAACATATAGCTATTTCTTTAATGTCATCAAGAATACGATCAAAAGTAGATAATCCACCATCTCTCTTCAGACCCTCTACAAACAGCTCTGCATCTGTTTCAACTTGAACCTGGGTAACATGCTGATTCTTAAGCCATCTTAGGGCGTCCCTCATTCCCACAGCTTCTGCCACACTAGAGTTGTAATTGCCTCTCCTCTGGATTTGATTAGCAGCCACAAAAGATCCATTAGCCTCTAAGGATACACCCAAAACCCATCTTAGTTGAGTTGGTATCAACTCCTTGGGAGGGTTTGCACCATTTTCAGCCTGCGACTCAGAATTGTACCTGTGAGAGTTATGAAATTATTTGCTTCATTCCAGCTCTGTAAATAGAGATCAGCTTACTACACAGATTTAAAGACAAATGAGTTCTTTCCTAATTTTTAGCGGATTATATCCTTCTCTGTAACTTTTTCATATTTTAGTAATGCCATATTATGCATATTCAGGATACATTTCGTGGAAGAGTCTGTGAATGCCCCATGGTTGATGGTGTGCAGTTCAAAGGAGATGGTTACAGTTCTTGCAAGCGTGAGTATAAAGTTTATTTACCCAATATTTATTTATTTAATTATGCTCATCGCCTCATCCCCTCTATCATGCTTTGGCGTCATTCATATGAGTCCATATTTGCAGCAAGTGGACCAGGCCGATGTAAACTGAATCATGGAGGCTGTTGGCATGAAACTCGAAATGGACGTAGTTATTCTGCTTGTGTGGTCAGTTCATTTACAGATTTTTTTCCTATCATCATCGTGGTTGAAACTCAGTTTGATTTAAACTCCTGATTTGCTCTCAACAGGATGAGGAAGATGGCAAGTGCACATGTCCTCCAGGATTTAAAGGAGACGGCAAAAGTTGTCAAGGTATTTTTCTCTTCTGGAATATTTTTAAAGCGTATTCTATTAGAAAATTGATCATGTTTTAAGGGAACTCCTAATAGAGCCAAGGTGCTTTTGTACTAATATCTTTGCTCGGGCATCCACTGGATGATGCAAATTGTGGATAAATACATTCCTTTTCATTTGAAAATTCTTAATTTAAATTTGTTCTTTATTCTTTGAAATAGATATTGATGAATGCAAGGAAAAGAAAGCCTGTCAATGCCCTGAATGTAGCTGCACAAATACCTGGGGTAGCTACGAATGCACTTGTAGCGGTGACCTACTGTACATGAGAGACCACGATACTTGCATTAGTGAGTTTAAAGATTATTACTTCACACTACTAAGAAGTGTATGTATTGTATACACACATATAAGGACAAGTTATCTTGATTCTCATTTGCAGGTAAGAAGGCTGCGACTGAAGTCAGGTCTGCGTGGACTGCTGTCTGGGTCATTATTATAGGACTCGCGGTGGCTGCTGGTGGGGCATATCTTGTATACAAATATAGATTTAGGGTAAGTTTAAAACACAACAGATTTGTAATGGTCTTTGGTCATTCTTATCACTGGACATTAAATCTACCTGACAATACAAACACTATAAATCTGCAATTAAATATTTTCTGGCTGATGAGGGAAACCCGCAGCCACTAGGTAAACCCCGTCTTGTGACTCTAGCTGGCAAAAGACTACAATGAGACAAACCAGTCTAGGTTATCCATACCTGGCTAGCTCAAACCAAGAAGGCCAATAGGCTGTTCTCGCTGGGAGTCGAATTTGTAACTTTGTGATTACCAAGTCAACAACACGACCAATTTAGTTACACTACATTTCTCCACACTCAATTGTGCTTTTGGTTTGTGACCTAACCTTTTTTGTGTGGTGTTTAATTCAGTCATACATGGACACGGAGATCAGGGCCATAATGGCGCAATACATGCCACTCGACAGCCAAAACGAAGTTCCAAGCCATGTTTCTGATGACCGCGCCTGAATGATGTTTACTTGTCACTATGCATCCAAGAATGAAGTTTCCCGGAACTTTGTAAGAACTGTGCAGGAGAAGGGGAAGCCTCTAATCATTACCATTCTTTCGGAATCATTGCACAGGGTTCAAATGCCTCTTTTCCTATCAAGGGTTGGTAAAATTATTTGGGAGAGTTGTAAATTATGTGAGACAATAAACTTATAAAGATCTTGTTTGGTGTCTTGTAACTTCGTGAGCTAGGAATTAGCTAAGGTGCACCAGGGAATGTGGGATTATGTAGATCCCCTCTATGGTGAATGCTTTTAACGAGTGCATTTGTTTTTCTTATGC
>CM008334.1:1787783-1800452 GCA_002525835.2 Ipomoea batatas | reverse complement strand
AGTGCATTACCAACATTACCTGTAACTGCACCTCCACGAAAAGAAACATCAAACACTGATGATGTGCCAGAAGGTCGTACTCGACAACATAGATCTTCAAGAATGGATCCAAGAAAAATTCTCCTCATTATAGCAATCATGTAACACTTACTGCCTCTTGGTTTCTTTAAGTTGTTGAGTTCTCAATATTTCCTGTTTTCTTCTACTTAGATTTGAATATAACACATCTGTGATCTGCCTATTTAATTTGCACAAGAGAATTTGAGGCATAAAAGAATATACAGTAGGATATATGATGGAACCGAATCTAGTCATTATCTATAGGGATCTATGTACAAGTACTCAAGTAGTTAAGATTAGTGCTGAAATCATGTGTATAAATATAATGGACTAAATTGCTAAACTTAAACACTCTTCTAGGTGAAACTATGTGACCTCCGAATTGGTTTCTTGAATATTTTCTATCCCTGTCCCATTATGACCAACTTACACATTCATCAAATTAGACATTGATCAGAAGTTTCTGCAAGTACCTGACTGGAATATCATAAAACATTTTAAATTGGAAGATAATTGATAGTTTCATTTGCAACTAGAAGCAGAAAATCAATTGAGGGAAAACAAAAGGAAAAAGAGGAAGGTGGAACATGAAATAGATAAGAATATACTAGGATGCACGAACCTTTTATACCATGTAATACCAAGGGTGCTTGAATATTCAGGATGCCTGAGATGATAATCATTTTTCTAGTCTAATATATGGAGTATATTGTAAGTATGGAAATAACCAATTGTTCTTCTTACTTGTAGGGCTTGCATGGCAACCATGGGCATCCTGTACTATAGAATTGCACAGAACGGTTTTGAGGAGCTCCCTGGAGATGAGCAGCAGTGACTTTCACCTTACAAGCTATGTTGCAGCTTGATGGTGGTGTATCATTTGAAAGATCAAAATGTTCCTTGTCAGATGCCATTTGTTCCCTTTAGTTCTTCTTGGTTGGGGATTTCGTGGCAACTCTTGAATTCAATTTGTGGAAATAGCAATGGTTGGTTGTTCAGTCAGTTAAAGAGAACTCACAGGACAGAATTATTGTGTCTTTTATTGCTGATCTTCTCACGTCTTATAACATCAACATCTTTACTTTATTCTTAATTTTCCATTTAATCTACAAAATAGTGACCCAAGTTCATTTCAGTATGTAACTATCTCTTTGCTTCTCAACATGAAATGTATACCTTGCAGTCCTGAAGGAGGAGAGCAATTGCAAAGGAGTAGTGAAGCCACTTGGACAGGTGGTGTGTTTCTGTTGTTAGTATCTCTGTTTGTTTGTTTGCTTGTTTTTTTTGTTTTTTTTTTTGTTTTTTTTTTTTAGTCTTAATTGTTAATAATAATATAAAATTTATACGACCTCTGTGAATTTAGACAAAACAATTCCTTTTGGTGACTAATTGGGAATTGACTTCTCTTTACAAATTTTTATTGCCGAATATCAATTTTTGCAATAAATCTTTGAGCTATATGCTTTGAGAACAACTCAACTGGTCAATCAATTTAAAATAACTTTATCAGTTTTGCTTTGCTAGCAATCGTAAGGTGCATGTTTTAAATCCTACCAATAACAGAAAAAAGGTATGAATTTGTGTAATTAATGCACAAGTCTAGTGTATTCAATAACCATATATATGAACAACCTATATATATATACTCCGTATATAGAAGCGGTGAGTGGCTCAATTTGAGATTTAAACTTATATCTTTGAGCTATATAATACGAGCTTATGAAGCCCAACCCAAGTTATGACCCGTTATTTGGGAAGCCCAAATTGCAGAGCTTGTGAAAGAGTTTGACATTTGCAAGTGAAGAATGGAAAGAATTCAATAACCGGAGCACGACTGCACGATTTTCATTGTGTAAAGAAATGACTTTTAACTTTTCTTTCTATTTTTGTTTTCGTTCCTTAAACGGTAGGTGTTTCAAGTCACTTGATTTTTGTCACGTGTTTAAACAACGTTTCTTCCGTGCTATTTTAACAATTCTCTCTGTTTTTCTTTTCTAATATAACGAAGAAACCCATAATAAATATTAAACAAAATCAAATCACACCAAAATAAAGTCCATTCAAGATTTTGATAAAACTCAAACATACTCATTCCACAAGTCAACATAACAATAATCAAGTCAAAAAAGTCATCCAATCAGCACATCTATTAATCCGACATACATATATAGGTCCTCCAGACATGTCTGGAAACCGTAACAGTGCAATCATGTAGTAGTTGTAGTGCAATCCTTCACAAATTCGCAGTTTACAGGTTAATGTTGATTCTCACCTGATTACAAATCTATATATACATATATAATCTCGTGTCACACAAATTGTTAAAAATAATTCATTTTTTTTTCCATGAATTATATATGTAAAATATGAGTATGTGATGATGAAACACGATAAGCATGGGAGATGGAGGCAATAGTGTTGTTAGTAAGTTGGCAACCTCCCATATAGTCATATACATAGATACATATATACGGTATGGTAGCTAGCTAGCTAGGTACATTGCATGCATTTGTGATCTGATCTAAAGACTAAAGCTAGTGGCTTTGTTAACGATGACTTGCCAAGTTGCCAACTTATCTGTAAGCTGTGACGATAAAGTAGCACTACGTGGCCTGGACCATACCATATTATATAAAATTGCGACGACGTGCAATTGCATATACTATCTGTTGTTATACAGTACAAAAAGTAATTAACAATAATATAAAACTTGTGCCAAAATAACATACCGTGTTCGCATTAACTTCTGATTTGTCAATAAGGACTCAGTCATAAACCATCACTAATAAATAATAAATATTATTATTATTATTATTATTATTATTATTTCTCCGACCATGAAAGTAGTGAAACATGATTTTCGTACTTAAAATTCACGAATTTGATTTTTGTCAACATTCTCTCAATTAACACAACATATTTTCCTATTCTTGTTAGCACCTCTCGGTTGAACTTTGTGCGCTTCTCCTGTGCAAAAAAGACTAGAATTTTCCTAGTGTAAACCCTCAGATAGTAGTGGACTAAAATTAGTGCACACTTTCATGTAATTGACTGAAGATGGCTTATAATTTTATAGCTGAAATGAAAAAATAAAAAGATAAAATTTTAAATTTAATTAGAACATAATATAATTATTACTATTATTATTGAATAATGGAGAAGTTATATTATGGTACAAAAGTAACAAAAGAAATAAGAAGGGTATATTGCTAAAAATACAAAATCTTCCGTATAGAATTAAGTCGCTGCAGAGCATGAAACTATCAATTGCGTCATCGTGCTATCCCAACACTTAAAGAGACTAATAACAATAATAAATTTTGCCCAAAAGGAGTGATCAGATAAATCAAATTGATAGAGCATGACTTTTATATTTAAAAGTCACAAGTTCAGTTCTTGTATAATAAATTGTCCTCGTTGTGTATTTTACCTTCTGTGTATATTTTTTATTGAGCTCCACAATTGCTTGAAGTAGTGTCTCTTTTATATAAGATCATATTATAATTAAAAAATAAAAGAATCTATTTTATAAGTAATTAAAGAATGAAAAACAACACTAATATAATTGAGGAATAAAATTTACTCTTTTTTTTTTTTTAATAATTGAAGGGCAAATTTTTTTTTTCTAATAATAATAATAGTAATTAATTAATTAAAGTGGGTTTGGAAGGTCTTATCCAAAAAAGAATTGTTAAATGGCATATGTAAAGGCTGTTGTCTCTCCTCAATTTGGTAAAATACTACCTACAGCTGGCAGCCTTTCAGTCTTCATTCGATCATTGTCCGGTTAACTACAAGTTACTTGAAAACAATTATGACCGACACGTGTCATTATTCCCTTGAAGAATCAGCTATCCACGTGTCAGCACCTCAACTCTACAACGCGTTTGCGTGCCGTATCTCAGACGGGTTGCCCCTCTGTTAAGCTAATACTCCACTCCCTCACTCTCCCACTCTATCTTCATTCTTTAAGACTAGTTTGGTACGTATGGGACTTATATATATACACTCCTTTTTAAATATTATTATTTTTATATAGGGATAAAAAGATCAGATAAACAACCTAAACAAAACGCGACATATTACGTACACTAATGTTATTTGTTGTCATAAAACCATTCAGATGTTCGTTCAGACCAGGCCTTAACGTGTGACTGCACAATTAAGTATGTAAAAACACACTAATAATGTTAAAAAACACATAAAAATGAAATCCATCAATGCACCACATGACATACTATTAGGTATTCATCACCACACAACGCACCATTAGATATGCGTAAACGTACCACACAGTGTTCGGAAACGCACCATTAACTGTGGTGAAGTATTATGCATTTTTTTGGTGTGTTACGCTTTATGGTGCATTGATGCATTTCATTGTTGTGCGTTTCCTAACATTATTGGTGCATTTTTACTTACTTAATAGTGCAATCATACTGATTTCATGTTAAGACGTGATCGCATTAAAACTTGTGCTTTTGACGTGGCCAAAAGCCTCTTGAACTTACACTTGCACCTAATGTGGAAATATCTACAAATTTCTTCTCAAAATACTACTACGTACTTCTCATGCTTTCTAGAAAAATTTTGAAACTTTTATTTTTGTAAGTAGGGATACATACACGTGGCTGAGTTGAGGGAGTTTCTTTGCCGACGTTTGGACTTTATTAGGTGGACTATCTAATTTGCTTCCAATAATTAATTTAATGTAAATACAATTTGTAGGTGATAAAGTTGATGTAAAAGTGGAGAAGGTTTGAAATCGATGGATGGAAATCAACGTACGAGGGTGATCCAAGTGAAAGAAAGATGGATACTTAAAATTGTCCAATTCCATATCGCCAGTGGGCGGATACACTCTCTACTATAGATATCTATTCACATTTATAGTAGTATAATAAATTAATAAAAATACAATATATATATATATATACACACACACATATTATGTATTGATACTTTACGCACAGTTTGAATTGTGACTTACAACTACATTTAATTAACTGAATTAAGGTTAGTTTTGGCTTAATTAGCTTCTTTTTTCTTTTTTTTTTTTTGTTGTGTTCTGAACTTAATTAGGTTGAATCTTTATTCGCGTGCTTGGCTCTTTTTATTCCTTACACGGTACCAATTTTTTTGTTCAAATCTTTTAAGGACTAAGTTGTCGTGACTTTGAACAATCTAAGTTTGAATAATATTTATGTCAATACTATCTAGCCATCTAGATTACAGCCGTTTGAGCCTTACTAAAATATTTTAAACTCCAACACTTTCAATTCCAGTTCAGCGATCAATTGGCCCACTTTCCATTACAACACAATGAAAAATAAACAATTAATTTGTATGTAATTTCCAAAACTCAATCTTGCATCACAAGATTTGTTTTGAGGGCGTAGTAAAAAAAAACCTTTAATACATTTAATTAGGAGAGATCAAGAATGGTAATTGCAATCATATTAGGAACCCATGATCCTAATACAACTCCCCATCTCTTAATTACCAAACAATGAATAGGAAAGCAAAGGAGCCCGCAGTCAGTAAATTCCTAAACCTTACACGCCCTGTAATAATCTTCATAAACTAATCTCGTACTTATCCCCTTGTAATATAATTTATTATAGTAGTAGATATACTTAAAAATTGTAATAACAATATTTTATTGTAAATTTTGGAAAAAATTAAAAGTTGTTGTAAAGTATAAATCAAACCAAGAAATAATTCTTGAATTTTCCTTCCTCACAAGGTAAAATATCTCTCGTAATCAGGACTAGCTACACTCTGACCCGTCAGGATAATAGAGATGTAAATTCGGATGATTTAGTAACTCATTAAGTGAGAAAAATAGTGTATTAAAAAAATTAAAAATTTACTACATTAAATATAATTATCATACTGTTAAGACTCGATCAAGAGTAAATTAAATTTTTACAGCCACTACCCATAACCGTTTAGTTTGGACCGACTTTCACTTCCACCAACCTGCAGACGTGTGATCACACTCAACTCCTATCCTGCCTTTACGTATATATCTCAAAAAATACGTAATGATTTTTTATTGTTATTATTAAAAACTTTGGTGTATTTGTTTGAATTATTATTATTAAAAAATAAAATAAAAGAATTCCTAAGCTTGGTGGGAGTATAATATGTAGGTTTAGGTATAACCTGTACAACTCCACCACCGCCTTTCCATACGCAACTTCCAACCTCTTATGCCCTTACCTGTCTGTATATATATATATATATTCTTGTCTTCAGTCCTTCACTCTCACTCAAACTCCCTTTTATCTCTTGCTTTCCTATCTCTCTTTCCCTTTCTCTATCTTGTGTTTAAATATACTAATACTTCCCGATGGCTTTGGAGGCTTTGAAAGCTGCAGCAGCGGTGGCGCCGAAGATGCCGCCGCCGCTTGGGGAGGTTGATGTTCACAGTTTTAAGAAGCGGCGGTCTAAGCGCCCCCGCACTGAGAGCCCGCAGCCGGAAAGTGAAGAGGAGTATTTGGCGGTGTGTTTGGTTATGCTTGCTAGAGGGGAGGAGCCGCGGCGGAGGATTCTCGCCGGCGAGGAAGCGGAGAAGACGGAAAAGACGGAAGAAAAGAAAAGTGAGGATACTCCGCCTCCTCCGCCGCCGCCGCGGTCGCCGCCGAAGACGGTGGTGGAAACGGTTCAGGAATACAAGTGCAGCGTGTGTGACAAAGCTTTTGCATCTTATCAAGCACTTGGTGGGCATAAAGCCAGCCACCGAAAATACGCCGCCACCGTATCGGACGACAACAACCACCCCTCCACGTCATCCTCCGTCGCGGTGGCGGGTGCTCTGAACCCTAGCGGCAAGCCGCACGAGTGCTCCATCTGCCACAAATCCTTCCCGACCGGCCAGGCTCTCGGCGGCCATAAACGCCGCCACTACGAAGGCAAACTCGGCGGCGGCGGAAGCCGCAGCGGCACATCCTCCGATAGCGTCGTGATCTCGAGCCGCACACCCCTGGAATTCGACCTCAACGAACTCCCTCCCTCGCCGGAGCTCGACCTTCGCCTGAGCATCGACTGCGGCTCCGGCCAGCCAAATCAACCGTCCACCGGCGATCATGAAGTAGAAAGTCCGATGCCGGCGAAGAAACCGCGCTTATCGTTCCCAGAAACCGCCTAATTCAATCGTATTATAGTTCCAAATTATATTCTTAATGTACAGAGAGTTAGAGTAGGCCATTGATTTTACCTCTTCTCTCTTTGTTATTACCATGCATTAATTCATTCATTGAATTGGATTGGATTGGATTTATTATTGGTTGGGTAATTACTTCTAATAATTCCGTTTTAATCATCAATCAATCAGTCCTGTAATGTTCGTTCTAATTGCGTGTTTAATTTAATTCGTGGCCGTGATACATGCGATTCGGTAGTTGCCCATGTGGTATGTGCCCCATTGCACGTTCTGTTCATTACAATCATTAGTTCATTACTAAGATTAGCATTACACTTAGTTGTCAATTTGTTTTCTATTTCAGCCCTTAACAAATTTTCTCTAATTCTCATCCCTCCATATATACTCATATTAATCCTAGGTTCAGAAGGATCAGTTAATATTCGTCTTGAATGAATCAGTTAATGAAAAAAAAATTAAATTTCTAATCATGTAATGAAAAGTCTAAATTAACTCGCTTAAGTTATTATAATTGATGATAGTCTTTGAGTGAAACATTAAACCAGCTTAAGTTATCATAGCTGAAATAGTTTTATGAGCGAAGTGGTAAACTAGCTTAGGTTATTAATTGATCAGTTCAAGCCAATAAACATCAAAATTTTGTGGTTATTAAATTTTCTGTCTAACTAACTTGATTGAGTGGTTATGTGTTTTATATTTTTTTTTTTTTAAACCGTAGGGTGTTTGATGAAAACTAAGATTATATTCGAAGGGAATTTTGGTGTACCACTATACGCGGCGGAGAAATTCCTTGACTTTTCATTATTTTAATTTTTTTTAGTGAATAAATTCGATTAGTGGAAGCAAAATCCTAAGAATTAATTAATTGTTGTTTGTCAAACGATTGAAAGCGTATGAACGGGGACCAGGCTAAGTCGTATGGATCTGGAAGTCACGAGTCGCAGGAACAACGCGGCGGCGGCGATCGACGGCCACGTATCCGACGACCTACGACGGCGGTTGATTGCTTGGGGATAAAGTAAGCTGAAAATTAGGGAGTTAAGTACGTTTTAATTAGCCAGGAGGCATTGCTTGCTTGTTTTGGACCATAGAAGCAAGCAAGGGATAGCACATTCCCGGGTTTTTGTGCTTTACGTGCTTTAACAGTTTAAGGTTATGTCTTATGGAATGTGATGCACGCTTGCACGCACATACAACGTGGAAAAAGAGAATGGAAATAATAGATCTTATTTTTGGAAACGGGTCAAGTTCGACTTTGGGTAACCAAATCGAATTTGTTAAGTTGTTCGGTTGGTAATTACATATTCTGAATTTGATTCTCAGTGAGAACGACCTATTAATTTTGTCAGCTACTTTATTGGTTCAGTTGATTTTTTGTTGCTTAAAATAATCATAATTCATAAGGCGGGTTTTACTCAAAATGCACTTTAGACACTATCAAGTTACAAGAAAATATGTTAATATCAAGAGAAATATAACATGTTTTAATAGAATTCCGGTTGTTTTGGTAGGTTGAAAATTGACCTTAATTTATATTTTTAACTTTAAAAAAAAAAAATTAATGTGCCTGTTAGACTAACCCGACAATTCAATAGAACTATCCCTAGTTTGATTTTGATATTTTCAATTTTAACCTATTAATATTTTGATTTTATTGAGCCAAACCATACAATTCCTGATGAAGATTGACATGTCTAATTTCTTATGAATCACTCTTTCAAACTTAATATTTATTTATTTTCTTGTAGTATCGGAAAAGATTGCATACATTTATTTATTCTTTTCATTCTTCATTTCCTATTTTCAAGTTAAAGAAATGTAAAAAAAAAACACACACACTTTTTTAGTTTTCTTTTCTGCAATTCTAATTTTCTACAATTAAAAAAAAAACAAAAAACAAATGGACCCAAATCTTACAAAATCTGAGGACAGAGGTGTATTCAGTAGAGGCCTGATTAGCTTGGTCATAAACCAACCAACACTATGGTTCCAGTGAAATTTTCAACCATAACAGCTGGGCCTTAACTTCATTTATTTTCATTAATCAATGATTACTACGTATATTATTAGTGTAAATTAAACAAGAGCACTACTTGGTAGGTGTGGAATTTTTCAACTGCCACAGATAGTAAGTGAAACCACTCTACTGATAACTGATAACCATTTGCTAACAGACAGACACACCATTCTACTTTCATAGCCTTTAGACCAAACTTGTTTGACTCCACACAACTAAACTTGTACTTACTGATCACTTTACTCTACAAAACATGCCTTTAATTTACTTCCTGGTTTAAATTATGGTGAGACTCTCCACTAACATCAGAAATGGACAAGGAAATTTGGGTTGTGCAGTGTGAGTTGGTTACTTACACTGCTGCATATATATGCTTGTCTTCTTCCAAGAATTCCAACCAACATCCCTTTTTTTTTTTGGTCAGGAATGGATTTCTTGTGAAAATGGGTGCAATGTCGTTTGGTTATGATACCCGTTATCCCCGGGTTCGGCTTAAGTTGTGACCATAGTGTCTACAATTGGTCGGGTAAGACTTGACCCAGAGCTATTCGATATGACAACCAGTTCTCTGACCTTACAGTTGCATTATTGGCAGCCCACCTGCCAATTGTTTCGAGCTGTTGGGTTGAATGAGTGGTATATTTGGAAGGATCAAAACTTTCTTATTGACATTCTCTTTGCCATAAGTCACATGACCATCGGTTCTCTAATCTTGCAGTTGCATTGGCAGCCTAGCAACCAACTGTCCCGAGCTGTTGAGTTGAATGCGTGCAGTATTCGAGAACACCATAACTTTTCCAGTCACACAATTTACAATTCAGAAACCAAACTGAGTTGCCTGTGCTGACATTCTCTCCATAGTTTCACTGTCACTTAAGCTGCCACCACTGCAATACTTTCCTACTTCTATCATCACCAAAACACAACTTATCAACTGACCATTCTACCACCTACTGTCTTAATTTCCTGATTCTTTGTCAGTCCCTCCTCCTAGTAGCTTTCATCACTCTCAACAACACCAAAACTTTTGACACCCCATTTTCCAAATGCACTGTTCAGGAATGTTTGGCTGGTGAAAATTAAGTAATTAATACTCCTAGCAAAATGGCACTGCAAGAAACAACCTTTGCTGAAATAGCCAACATTCTCAGCACAACAACAACAACTGATTCACAAGTCATTTGCTGTACAGGGAGGGTTTAGAGTTCAAATGATAATTCATATAGAGAATGGGTCAAGTTCAGCTAGGAATATGGGGGTTCTCATCACTTTCACTTTTGTTTGTCATAAGAAATGAGAAAAGGGAAACTCTGATCTGGTGCCAAAAAGTTACAGTCTTGAATCTTGATTCCACCTTTCAAAGTCTGCAACAACTAACTAATACAGGTACAATAACAATAATGTCAAAAAGGCTCCTTAATTGGGCCAACTCGGTGCTAAGTATGATACGTTTTTCTACGGGATTAAAGATGACTCCTATATAGAAGCAAAATCTACACCTTTAAGAAGGCAAATGCATTTAGTTTTGTTCAAGTTCTATCAACTGTCTGATATGCATATACATGTAAAAAAAATCTCCTATAAATGCATAGTGGATTTCTCAAAGATGATATTGAGGATACCAATTTCTTGCCGACAACATAGACCAACATAATATGTTTCTATATATGTACCATCCATTTAGTCTAGACACATTATCAATAACACTGATACAGTCATACATTCATATAATATATGAAGTAAAATTGAAACTTCAAATCATATTTCTTATTCAAATACTTGAAAATTTTAAATGTCAACTCAATCACAAGAATATAATGCTGATTGATGGATACCTAGCAAGAGTAGCCAGTCGACAACTCTGGTTAGTTAGCTGGAGGAGGTAGTCTGTGTCGACCAGATATTGGAAAGAAATCTAAATAGGTGCTCCAAAGATATTGGAAGATCTATTTTCATATTCACCCAACAATTTCCTTTTCCGAACTCAAGAAAGTATATCTCACTTTTTAAGAAATAAGTCCAAACTTGATTTAGGGAAATTTCCTAAGCTAAAATTATAAACATCGATCTTCCTTTCTTCTTCTCCTTTGAACTAACTGACGATGTATATATATTCTCAGGGGCATATTGTAAGGAGTTCGATTATTACTTTCCGACAATAAAATTGTTTCTAAGATATTTTCACATTGCATACATTAGTATTAATCTGCCAATCAAGTACCTAGTAGCTGCAAAACCAACATTAATAGAAACACAAATCGTGTTTTGATAGAACATATATATTTCTTGGTGGGATATTATTACTGGCTTCTTAGATTGGCTCCATAAGTGTGTCAAACACCACTTGTCTCTCTAATCCATGGAGGGACAATCTTAAAAAAAGAAAAACAAGAAAAAAAAAAAAAAGTGGATAGTGTTTAGTTTAACTAAGGTGAGGAAGGGGCCAAATTGTCCATTTAAAATTTTTTCTCTGACTAGCTCAGCTTACTCCGGTGGTCCCATCCCCATATAATGGAAAACAAAATTATAATAATACACAATAATCATTCGGATAAAGTTTAAGATAATTGACAAGTGTGTCAACGAGGAGGATGAAAACTATAATCTTACACAAAATTTGAAAAGATACCCAAAAATATATATGCATCTATTAAATCTTGGAAACCTAATTGAAGAGAAACTTGCTGTCACTATTTTTAAGAATGTACATTAAATTTTTTTGGATGAAAACAAAAAATCTGCAATTAATAACCTAGAGTTTAATTAAATTTTAATAACAAACTAAACATAACTTTTAAGTATGAAAGCCATGTTACTTTCTTTCCACCGACAAATTATTCAGTGAATTCAGGTTCAAAATACACAATTTACATACTAAATATCCATAATTTATATACTAAATATTCACAATTTACATAATAAATATTTACAACTTAAATTGTGAATATTTATATAAATTATGACTAATTCATCTTGTAAGGTGGACTTAAGTCCACGGTATAACTATCCATCATCCTTTTAGGCCCAAAATTCAACTCTTTCATGGGTTGAAATCCCATCATCATAGTTTTTACAGGCAACAAAAATTCCAAGGTGGTCCACATAGGAATTATGATAGCTGCCACGTACTAGGCTCAATATCTGCAACTCCAATGAATCTATTTTTGTCTGCCTCTTGTAACCCTCTACTTTGGAAGTTACGATTTAATTACTCTAAGTAATCCGATAATAATAATAATTAATTAAAGTTATGGTTGTTAATTAACCAGGCTTGCACACACTACCTGGCCTAGTCAGCTAAGACACCTAATCCAATGAATTTGGTGCCTTGCTTTTAAAGACAAACGCAAGTAATTAAGATTGTCATTAACCTTTGGAGTGCTTGATTAGTTTATCGTAAACGCAGATAGGAATGACCTAAATC
>CM008334.1:1719291-1735833 GCA_002525835.2 Ipomoea batatas | reverse complement strand
AAAGAGCAATTACGAAAAGCGTCAACAACTTGAAAATGAGCAGTGGAAGATTCCCTCGAGTTACAAGGACAGGCATTAGCATTATCTCTGCATATCCAACAAATACTGATATGTATCTACTTGATGCAACATCTTCTTCCTCAGGAGAGGTGATAGACTGATACTGTAGTTTAGAACTTCAGCTATGAATCATACCAACTTATTAACTGTGGTGTCTAGTTTCCACTCCCAGCAGGTGTATAAATTGCTTATTGTAATAGCAGGTTTCTCGTTTAAATGTAGAGTGATTTTTTTTTTTGGACTTGCACGGACAGTTTAGTTGGTTTCTGGGTGATAGATTGTGGGTAAAAATACATGATCGAACCTTGGTGAAATAGACATGTCTATGAAGATGCGGACTACCTACGCTTGGAGAAAAAGACCCTATTAAACTTCATTGTTCCTTGGGATTGGGTTTGGGCCTTTCCTACACAGCTTAGGTGGAAGGCAAAGAAGGGCTCCTTCGGGGAGGTCATGAGTTATCCGTGAGATTCCACTTTGGATGGGTTAGAACTCTAATCTTGTGCCAGGATCTACGGGCTAAGGGACAGTTTTAGGTAAATAATTTTTATGAGGCCTAGGTCTCCCATAAGGCAACGACGGAGGTGTGCAAAAGTTTCCTCATAATGCAAAGACAGAAGGGAGTTTAATTGCAAGACCCACTTGTCGAGTAGGGACAAAAGTCTGCCTTAGTGATTTAGCGGTAACGACGGGAAGGGTCGTCACTCAACAGATTAAAGTTACCTTAGAGATAACAGGTTGATTTTCTCCAAAAGCTCATATCGACTGGAAGGTTTGCCACCTTGATGTCGGCTCTTCACCGTTGAATCATCGTAATTTACTTCACTATTATGTGCGTGTAAGTGCTGAGGGTGAGGAAATTTTTACTTTTGTGTGTAAGAGAGTGAAGTTATTTTTTATGTGATGATTAAGGATTCCCGTCTCCTGTTTTTGTTTCTGAATACGAAAATCTTATTTTGTGCTGCAGTAAAGCCCTCACCAAAGCCCAGTCCAAGAAAAGGCCCAAGGCCCGCCCGCCACTAAAATCAGGAAACAGTCATTTTTGAATACCAGAAAAAAGGCGGCTTATCTTCCCGCCTCTACCTTGATTCATTCTCTCTCCATCATTTCTCTCAGGTATTCTATAATCCTGCTTATTACTCCGTAATTCTTATCTGTAAAACCCTAGTTCATTCATGATGCCGGGAGGAGAGAATCGGGTGGCCATGAAGGGATCGAAGAGGAGTACTGCATTTGGCCCCGTAGAAAACGAGTCGGCGCATGTGCTAGGGCTTCCGGCCACGAAGAAGCGGGTCGTATTGGGCGATCTCACCAACAGTAACACATGCTCCACTCAGAACACGAGTCTGAGACAAACACAGAAGCCTAAGGCCAAGCAAAAGCCTGGATTGAAGGAGGACGGTGACGGTGATGAATCTGTGGATGCTGGATTTTACGAAGAGGATTTCACACCTGAGAACTCTCAGAGGTCTGCCTATGCTCCGCTAATCTATCAGCATCTGCATTCGATGGAGGTATTTCGTGGATTTTGTTGCATTCGTTTGTGATTGATGATTGATTTGTGCGATCGGAATGTTAAGTCCTGTTGTTGTTGTTGTTGATCTTTTATATTGATTTGTGCCTTTGTAATATAGGCTGAGGCGAAGAGAAGGCCTCTGGCAAATTATATGGAGAAGGTTCAGAATGATTTAACCCCCAATATGCGATTTGTTTTAGTTGATTGGTTGGTGGAGGTTGCTGAGGAGTACAGACTTGTCGCAGATACACTTTATCTCGCTGTCTCCCATATTGACAGATTCCTTTCTTTCCATACTCTGAACAGGAAAAAGCTTCAGCTTCTTGGTGTCTCTAGCATGCTTGTTGCCTCGTAAACTCATAAAACTCTCCGATTTGATCGGTAGGCTTTGTTTTTCTTCAAGTGCAATTCCACAATTATTTAATTAATGTTGCAGAAAATATGAAGAGATCCATCCCCCACATGTTGAGGACTTTGTATATATCACTGACAATACATTCACTAAAGAGGAGGTCAGCTTTTATCTCTTTCATGTTGATTTCATTGACTTGTGTGTATGATTATGAATTGGATACAATTTTTTTTTGCTTTCATGTTAGGTTGTTCTCATGGAGGGAGAACTACTCAAGTTTTTAGACTTTGAAATTGGCAACCCCACAACAAAAACTTTTCTTAGGTATCTGTTATCTGTTGTAAATATAACTGAATTCTCACATAGCCCTTAATCTCAATCAATCACCCTTGTTTATGCATTTCAATATCCAGAAAAATCTTCTAATTTTCTTTTAGCTACTGCTTTTAGTTTGGCCTGTTTGGCTAATAGGAATTTTTTGGGCAATGTACAGGATCTTTATCAAGCCTGCCCAAGATGACTCAAAGGTCACCTGAAAATTTTTATGCTTTCTTTGTCATGCAATTTATTATTTCTCTTAACTCATCTTTCAGTGCTGATTATAAGCCTTACCTCTTCTTCAGTTTACGACACTGGAATTTGAATTCTTGTGTAGTTATCTTGCGGAGCTAAGCTTATTAGATTATTACTGTGTCCGGTTCTTGCCATCACTTATTGCTGCTGCTGCGATCTTTCTTGCAAGACTTATAATCCTTCCAAAATTTCATCCTTGGGTAAAACTTCAGCCTTAAGTTGTCATTAGTAGGTTTATGTATTGATTGGATGCAATGCTTTTAGCTAATCATAGAATTGGCTTGCTGCTTACTTGATTCATCAGTTAGTTTAGACTTTCAATGTAATATCCATAAAAGATTCCTTTGATGCCCATCATGTATCTGTTTCTTTTGTGTTTTCTAGAGCATTGCACTGCAACAATATACAGGCTACAGACCATATGATCTGAAGGATTGTGTGCTTGCTATACATGAAATGCTATTTAGTAAAAGCGAGGCATCTATGGTGGGAGACAAATACCAAGATCACAAGGTACGATTGGTTTGCTCTAGAAGTGTAATGTATGTGCTTTGTGCTCTTTAGTATCCAGAAGTTTTGCAGGTTTTTTTAACATAAATGAAAATTTTACACTTGAAATAAAATGGGAAGATTTTGAAACTTTGATAAAAATTTAAAAAATAAAAAATACTTTTCTAAATGTGTTTGAGTCGACACATGCCTGAAATGCATATGGTATATGCATTTGACACTTTTTTTTCTTTTTTAATTCGGTTTGAAAATTTAATTTTACATCAAATATATATTTGAAATGTGATTGATAGTTAAAATATAAGTGTTTACTTTTTTAGGATCAAACACATTTGGATAATATTTTTGACCCTACATTTTTTTTTTACCTCCCCTCTCTAAATATGCTTGAGTTTGATATTTGAGGTTAGACTTGAGTTACATAACCTAAACAGCATTTCCCATTCAACATGAAATTGTTCTATAGGGTTGATAAAAATTTAAGCAAATTTTAAACACAAACAGTAATATAGATTAAACATTACGGCAACTTGGGTGTTTAATTTATATTATTGTTTTGTGTTTAGAGCAAAAATATTTTTTTTGCAGATGTAATGAAAAAACCCACATGTTACAATGTTCGTATATACCTAATTGTTAAAAAAATAAAAAAGTAATTAAATATTAATAGAATGTGCATTTTAAAATTATATTAAAATGAGTATAAGGTCGAACACATTTGAAATTTGTGTTAAAATAAAGATTTAATAATTTTAACGGTGCATTTTAGATGTTGAACACACATTTTTTTGGCATGCGCCAACTTAAACACATTTTTAAAGTATTTTTTTATTCTATTTTTATCTAGAACGCATGAAATCTTCCTATTTTTGTCAAATATTTGGAGTTTTATAAGTTTGCAATTTGGGAGAAGTCTTCCAACTAGCTTATATATATATGGTTTATTTCCTTTCAATATATTGCCAGGAGTGCTTCCAATGAAGCCCAACTACATCACCCCACACACTGACAACTTTTTTTTCTCTTGAAAACAGTACAAGCAGGTTGCTAAAATGTCTCCACCCTCGGAAATTGCGGCACATTATTTTCAGGATGTTTGAAGTAGGAATAAACAAGGCTCTGGTGCTGTCATGCTGTGTTATTGAGGACCTAGAATGCATGGTTTTAAACGTTAGTCTCAATTTGGGTGGTTTTACATGTAAATTTGCAAACACATTGGAGATGTTAGAGCTAATTTCATTGAATTAGGAATAAGAGTGATTCATTGAACAGTTTAATTTTTATCAATTTGAATGAATGATATATATATAGATGTTTTAACCATTCTCATATTTTCCTTACCTTCATGAAGCCCTCTACGAAGATATGCAATTGGGCATAGCATTGCTCTTCACGCATTTTAACTCCTTGTTGAATGTGTAAACTCTTCCTGACATTATGTTTGCTGTCATAGTAATCATTTGATAATGTAATCTCATTATAGTATTGCGATCCTTCGACCAAAGGCCAACTTCGTGAAGTTGCCCTTCTTTCCAGCATATGCTGACTGACACATCACTGCGCGCCTTCAACCCCTTAACACAACCATTTGGCCATTTATCTCGAGGAAGCGCGGGAAGCAAGTATAAATCGGTCATGCTGCTCTGAACCAGCATTTCTGATACTGCTGCCGTGAAGCTGGGTGCAAAAGAAATGCAAATTAGCACCTTCACCGATCCTCTACTTTGGTGCAAAAACTTTAACAAGATGGCATTGAGCATTCATATTAGTCAACTTTTAAGGTGCGAATAGAAAGAAGTGCTCACCCAAAGTTGGCATCGATCTGGAATGGTGGGTGTGCGGCAAACAGGTTATTGTAAAGTCCCCCTTCAAACTGGGCCTCATGTTCAGGATCCACCAGATGAAATAGATGCTTAACCATATGGTAGGCTTTTTCACTATCAAGAAGGCGTGCCCATAGAGCGATTTTCCATGCAGTAGACCATCCTGGCCCATCCTCTCCTGTTTGAGAAAAGGGCATTTCGTTAATCTTTTAGACTCAGAATTGTAAATTCATGGATACAAGTGTGAAAGCCCATGCAAAATTTCTTGTACTTATCATTTCAATGACCTGTAGTCATGCATAACGTTGAAACATGGGATAATATTCATTCATTACATGAGCTTCCTACTCTATTTTTCACAAACCTCTTTTATATAAGCTATTCTCTGCAGCTTTACAGAGGTCAGGAGTTTTCTCAGGTGTAATTGTGTGCCCTGGAAAGAGGCCAAAAAGGTGAGACAGGTGCCGATGATGCACGTCTGGGTCCTTGAAATCTTTTGCCTGTCATGACAGAAATTAGCAATCAAACTGCTAAATGCTGATAGTCATCTTTTTAACTGTGAAACAATTAAAAATTTTATTGGGTTAAGAGACTGTAAGTTCAAAGGTTTTGGACACACCCATTCCATTACAGAACCATCCCTAGCAATTTTGGTTGGATAAAGACGTGATTGAGCTTTCTGAACTCTCACAATCAGCTCATCCTCACTTTTGTTCAAAACCTGTTCAGATTATAATTTTCTCCTCTCAAATTCAGATTCACACAGCTAAAAAAGGAATAAAAATATAACAGAAAGATTGAATAAATTTTTAAAAAAGAAAAAAAGAAAAGGACATACCTTGGCAGCAGAAACTATGGCAGAGAAAACTTCTCTAATGATTGACATGTCCATGGTTGTTGAGTAACTCAAACTGGCAATCTCACCATCTGGGGCAATAAAATAATGCTCAGGAGAGCTGGATGGGTTGGTTTCAAGATACCCTTCTCTTCCTTCAATCAACCAGTCCAACAGAAATAAAGTACAGCCTTCCAACAAGGGATATATTTTATTTTCTAGAAAATCCTGTAAATGCAGAAAATACTGACAATCAAACAATGGTTTTTAGAGAATCCTCATGTTCAGGGACATTTATTAACATGACAGAACAATTTGCATCTAGGAAAAGTCAAAGACTTCTATAAATCCATTATGATCACACCTGTGGAATGTTATATATTTAATTACTCAGGACTTTCTATCAGAACCAAATATTCTGACTTGGCCATATTATTTTAAAAAAAAAAAAAAAAAAAAAAAAAAAAAAACACAGACCCAAAGACCCTTACGCTGTCCATTGTATAAGTATAATGCTCCCATAAATGGGTACAGATCCATGCTCCACCCATCTGCCATATAGAGTACTCAACGTCTCGTCTGTCATCATATCCCCTATACGGGGATGTTTTTGCCCATATATCAGATATGTGATGCACAACCCAGCCTCTAGCTTCATAGTTCACCTGTAATATTTTGTGAGTAAATACATTAATGTTTACACATAGCATTATCATATTTCATTCTACTTGAAATAACTTCTATCGGAACTAAATGGCCAGAAAGATATAAGAGTTGAAAGAGATCCAGCACTAGTTACAATATCATCTCGAGATTACATCATAATACTGATATCTGATATGGAAGTGCAAGATTGCACATGTTAACAGAAAGTGCCTTCACTCATATAAAGACAGCTCAATCCCTCTTACATGACTTCTCAACTTTCTTTATTGACAGCTTACTCTCTTTCATTGTTTTATAATCTTTTACATATTTGTTCTGTTGACTGAGAATTTAAAAAATTATATTCCTGATCCCCCATAAGGATACAATACGTTACTGCTATACAGCTTCCAAATTTGATGCTACTAAATGTATCCAAAACTCCAATGTGCAATGTTAATACATACTATGAAAGTGAAATTAATTCTTACTTTTGCAGTTTTCCTTCCATTAGTTGAAAGAAAGGATATATAATCATATAGAGGTTCTTGGCACTCTTTAAGATTGCAAGGGAGAGCAGGCCAGTAGTTCATCTGAAGATTGATATTCAAGTGAGGGGCAGCACTGACAAGGACAAATGAATAAAACAAGATGAATAGAGATGCAGAAATAAATCAAAAAATAAAAATAAAAAAATCAAAGAACAGAAAAAGATTGAAAGCAGAAGAAGAAAACTAACTACATTTATTAAAAGATGAAAATATGGAAGAAATGTGTTGAGACATACTCCCAAGCTGGCTCCATATCCTTGTTCCATATCCCCTGCAAGTTTGCTGCCTGAGTTCCAGGGCGTGAGCAAGCAATAAGTAGATAACGACCATACTGGAATAAAAGCTCAACCAAACTAGGATCTTCATCAATTATGAAGGATTTTACTCTCTCAGAAGTTGGAATTTCCCCATCCTCACTTCCTTTTAAATCTATATAAGTTTTGTTGAATTCGCCACTAGCAGTACTTTTGGAGCTTTTGGAAAGGTTCAGTGAAACACGCTGGAACAATTTTTGATAGTCATCCACATGGCGTGAATAAATTTCTGAATATGAAAATCTTTTACTAGAAATCAATGTTTTTTGGGACTCTGAAATGGGATCCCTTTTTGATTCTGATGGCTTGGTGAATGGTCCATCAAATGAGGATGAGGCAGTCAAAAGTATGATGGCCCAGTCACAACCCTTGACCTGAAGCCTCTGTTCATCCAAAACATTTAGAGCCCCTGACCCATTACTGATCTGTATATCAAGAACTGCTGAAAATTGAATACCTTGAGGACTCTCGGTTGCATTTTTTTGGGGGGGTATCCGTGTACCACGGCAACTTCCTTCCATTATTATCTGATTTTTACCATTTGTATATGAGTGATGATGCATTTGACTGTCCAAGGACACCGTGAAATTAAGAGAGCCTGGTTTATTTCCAGATATCTTTATTGCTATCACTTGATCTGGATTTGAGGAAAAATATTCCCTTGTAAATTCTATTTCGTTCGTGGAATATTTTACTTTCACAGTTGCAGTTTCCAAGTCCAGCACTCTCTGATATGTTTCTTCATTATAATTTGCATGAGAAGCATCAAATTCCAGCTTTATATCTCCAACGAGCTGGTAAACCTTTACCATCACAAGAAAATCATAAGAATGCTTATGATAAGGATCAACCATAAAAAGTCTCTGTAAAGTCAATGGTGCCAACATAAATGAAGAAAATGAAAATGTGATGTGAAAAACCCATATAGCAAAGTAAGCAGATATAAATATACTCTGAACATGATATACTTTCAAGTATCTAGAATCCCTTCAGTGTGAAGTCATCTTTAAACACTAGGTAGTTGTCACATTTATCAGCTCAAAACCCTAAGTTATTCATTCGAAATTGTTCCTGAAGATTTCCTTCCACCTAGGATCTGGATTAGATCATTGTTCTTTCCAATTAAAAAGGATTACAGCTTTGCCATACTCAGGAAAGGTCTACATTCTGTGTTATCACTTGAGGTTATCTCTCTTCAATGTTGCATACTGAATTACTGAAAGAAACAAATCCAAAGTCGTCAAAATGCATACCTCATTTGGTTTACCTACTAATTTCCGTCCAGCTTCAGTAGCCTGTGCATACTGGCCATCATCAACAAGTTTTCTAACCTCAGCCAGTGCTTTTGGAGCATCTGGATCTGTATAATCCCCAGGAATTCCAGTCCACAAAGTGTCCTCTGTACAAAGCAGACAAAACCTAATTAGATTACATGTTATCTTCCCCTTCCTAAAACTTGCTGCTACGATTTTGTTCCTCATAATTAGATTACATGTTATCTTCCCCTTCCTAAAACTTGCTGCTACGATTTTGTTCCTCATTGATCATAAAAGGCATTAGAGCTTACTACGCAACAGAAAAAGACGATAAACGAAGCGCAAATAAACTTTCGGCAAAATATGATTACCGTTGAGATTGAGAGTCTCAGATGCAACACCGCCCCAAACCATGGCGCCGAGACGACCGTTTCCAATAGGCAGAGCATCGGTCCAAAGCTTTGCCGGCTCATTGAACCTAATCTCGAGAGGTTTCGAACTCTCCGTTGTACTTCCCGAGCTCGGACTCCACATATCTGCGTCTGTAAGCTCCTTCACCAGAATCCAATCGAAATCCTCCATTGAATTGCAGAGAAATTCCTCAACTGACATGAAACGGAAGAAAACTTCGCTCTCTCTCTTATATATAGCGGATAGCTGCAACTCTTCCGTTTAAAAATATCGCATTCTCTAAAGTTGTTCAATCAGTGAGCATACTAAACACAGGTTAACGGAAATTATCAACGCGTGCACGATGCAAAAGTCCGAGAATAAGAATAAAGACAGGTTGAATAGAGAGGCCGTTACTGAGAAAAGTAGGGAGCTGAAAACGACGAAGAGCAACAAAGAGCACCGCCTGCGCCGGCACTTGGGCGAGTAGAGACATAAAACCGGGGGCCCATGGTTTCGGCGCATTGGCTGGCGCTAAAGGCTTCTCGTGCCTGTACCTATTTCTGTTTCGTTTCTTCTCCATGGCAACTGGGTTGGACCACCTCCATAGGCACTAGAGGTAGTAAAAGGAGAATAATACATGTATTTTTATTTTCTACTTTAAACTTTTACTTTTACGAACAAAATCTTAACATAAACATTTATACGGAAACTGAAAAAAAAAAAAAACAAAAAAAAAAAAAAACAAACAAACAAAACGAAGTACAATAGTTTTTTTTTTTTACAATAAAAACAAAGTAGTTTAAGTAACTTTATAATTACCAAATTTTAATTCTAAATTTAAGAGTTTATTACATCTATGACTAATAAATGATATAAATTGCAAAATATATTTCAATTGATTTATAATCTCTATATGATTATATATAAGGGTGTGTAAGAGTGTGCACTATGAATTTTTAAAATTTATTGTAAATTTAAAGTACACATATAATAGTTACTTTATTTATTCATACAAAAAAAAAAAAAAATCATCCATGCCTTTTTGCATATAATTAAAGAACAAAAAAAGTGAATATGATATAATTAAATTTTTTTTTATAATTCTGAGACAAAAAATGATATTTATTTATATTTTTTCTATATAAGGGAAAACAAGTACAATATAAATCTAGATCAAACAATTTTTATTATATTCATGAAAAGGAAAAAAAAAATACACACAGGGGTTTTAAAGTCTTACAAAATGAGATGTTTCAAATTTTTAAACATTGTCACTTAATATATGTATGCATTCCTCGTAGTCCAGTGGCATCAAAATATATGTATGCATTAACTTTTGTATAGATTGTAATTTAATGACATTTCTGTTGCATTCCCAAATAGGAGGTCATGGACAGATACTACATTATATTATAATAGAGTCAATAGTATTAAAAGAACTTCTTGTATAAATATGTTTATAAATACATAGTGTGTATATGAACTACTAGTTGAGAGTATTTTAATCACATATTATGTACATACACGCAAACAAATATATTACATATATGAAACTTCATACAATCTTTCTTTTATCCTCAAATACTGCTAATTCAACAAGCAAGCTAATCTCTCATTATATATATGTACATACGTATGCGTATGATACATAAACTATACCTTAATTAACTACTATAAATGTTGACATAATGATTATGTGGGAATCAAGGGCAAATCTACCTCATCACACCACTCCACACACCTTGTCTCATAGTATGAAGTGTTGACATGATTGGGCCAATAAGTTAGCCATACTTCACCTCCAATCCTCCACTTCAACACACTCCCTACCATTTCCTTGCTCAATCTCCACCCTACACCTGTCCCACTCTCCTCCCCTGCAATTACCAAACTACCCTTCTTTGTAAACCCCCTATTTGCCCCCCTATATCTTCTCCCAAGATTATTCATCACCACTCCGGTGGGACCATCATCGCCGTTGTCTGGCTTCCACGTGGCGACTTCAATGCCCGTTTGATTGTCGCACAGCGTGGCGTCATACACGACCGCGTTTCCCTCTGCGTCCTGGTCCCACCTCCAGTTTTTCATCTTTGTCTTCGTAGCCATTCTTGCCACAGCCTTCATCTTCGGAACCTTTGAATCTCCGAAACTGCCTTTCCAGATCTTGTGTGTTTCTACTTCTTTTTCTATGTTATTCGTGGACTGACCCAAACTCATCCCGCCAACGTAACTGGCGCCCACTTCCGGCCCGACCCACACTCGAATCCTCGAAGGGAAATGCTTCTCGTCCACGTAGGCATCGTCTTCACTCTTGTTGAACCCTAATCTTGCCACGTGGAGGCGTATATTATCAAGACGGGCGTTGACTTGGATAAAACCGTCAAAGTATCCGACCGTATATTCGAATTGTATCACAGCCTCAAGTTGCTGGTGAGCCAAGGCGTATCTCAGAGCCGACTCTTGGGCTTCGATCACCTGAAACGGATTCCTCTCGCGGCGGCGGAGCGTGCACTCCATTGCCCTGACCGGAGCGTAGCCTTTCAGTATCCACAACCCGTACGCCTCCGTACTGTACGAGATTCCGAGGTACTGAGGCGTTAACGACTGTAAACCTACGCCGCCCACCTCCCTTAATATCAGCCATTTTGCTAACATGTACCCGAAGGTGCGCATGAAACAGAGCTCCACGTCGGTTCCGACCGTGACGAAGAAAGTTCGCAGGACGACCGGCGCGGGCTTAGACGAAAATATTTCGAGGCTCGGAGCCAGCATGGCGTGGAAGTAGAGAGCGCCGGCCTCCGACGGCGCGTCGCACGCGCAGAGCCAGAAAAGGCGGGAAAGCAAGACAAGGTTGAAGAAGCTCGAGAAATTCTCCGGCGCGTGCGAGTCGAGAATCCATGAAACCCGGTCGGGGTGGAGATTCTGAATCTGTGAGCGGGGGCAGGTGGAATCGTGAGCGGTGGGGGAACGGGAAATCACCTCTTGGAGAAGCTGGAGAACGAGAGGCAAGAACGGCTTGTCCGACGAGAGATTACACTCGTCGGAAACCCACACAGTCACCTCCGCATCGTCGGAATGAAACCCTAGCAAGCAAACGGAGAAAGTGACCGAGTTGGAGTGTAAACTCGGCTCGGCTCTGAGTTGGATCGACTGAGCCGGGTTGTGTTGAGAAGTAGCGAGGTTAAAGATCGCCGACGACGAGTTCCACTCGTCGGAGTTTGGAAGTTCGCATATCCACGTCCAAACGTCCATCATAGTTTCCGATTGAATTGGTTTGGAAGTAGCCTAAAGAGTGTGGTGCATGAGAGTTGGAGTTAGAGCAGAATATGGCAATTTTATAGGGAAATGAGTGATGAAAGAGCTGTAAACTTGGAGAGGGTTTTGTCCGCATTTCGGTTGTCAAGAAAGAAAACTAAACTTGTGGTCACAAGGAGGACTTGTATCTCTGTTTTGAGCTTTCAGTTTTGGCGGCATTATATATATATATATATAATAGATTTACATAATAACTCAAACCAACCACTAATCCACTATATACTCTGATCTGATAACACTGCTTCCATTACCATTTCAAATGATCTAATATAACTTGGTGGTAGGGACAATGATTCTTTAGTGTGAAAAAGATTGAGAAAGTATATAACAGATAATATATTGTAAAGAATCATGAATATTTAAAAGAAAATGGGAGAAAGATAATGAGTAGAAAAAAAATGCTAAACATCTCTAAAATTACCATTACAAACAATATGCAATAACCATTCATTCTCTTATGTGACATTCATGCTTTATTTAGATGGCAAAGAACCACATCACATAAAGGTAAATCAGTTTAAATTGTTCATAGCTAACCAATTTAAATAAAAAAATCAATAAAATATTATTAGAAATCATCAATTTCAATTTAAAATCTTGTGATAATTAAATTAACCGTGGACCCTGGGTTGCCCATTCTATTGCCTTCTTATTCATTTATACACGGCCGTTTTTATTTTTTGGGTGGTGGGAGTTGCAGGATTGAAGGAGACTTTAGTGTACGTGTATGTAGATGGATGGATCAAATAAAATGAAAGTTTTGTTTGATTTGGAGTAGAGATGTGGACACGTATGGTGAAATATAGGGTTGTACGTGCATGTCATGCATGCGGCCAACATTATCATTTCATCTATTGGCAATTGGCTTGAGATTTAAAATATATTGTGAACATGAAATAATATTAAATTGATGATTTTTTATGGTTGCGAGTTTCAAAACTCAATTCTTGTAGTCCTTAGCCAACCAACACAACCATTTGATAACAAGTTAAATTACTAGGGAAATTGTGGAAGATAATGTAGATTGCACTGAAGAATAAGGATTTTAAACTCATCACAATTTTTTTTTTCCCATGATATTTACCGTTCAATGTAGTTAAGGCATTCAGCCCAAATAGGATAGAAAAGTAAATCTACAAAATATCTCATATTAATTACGAATTGATTAGTTGAAAATAGTCATGTAAGCTCTTAAACATGGAAATAAACCACCCAAATCGTAGTTATAAAAAATGGGAAACTGATGTAATTAGTGGAAGCACAGGTATTTTGTCATTCTCTCGAGATCGAGAGTTATGACACATAATATGCAATCATAAGCAACTAGATGCTTGTATAAAGAAAAATTAACAAGAAGTTAAGCAAACAACAAGTTTGCAACAATAAATCGATAATTAAATTAAACAAGATTATCACAAACACATATGAACAAGATATAAACACAATGAACCCGAGTTAGAGTCCTACCCATGCATTATGCAATCATCACAAATAGACACATCAATATAACCCTTACTCAAGGCCTCAAGCCCATATCCAAAAATAGAATCCCTATAAAATAAATCTTAACTAACTACGACGACAAAAATATTCATTAATCAAGTTATTTAATAATAAATAAATCAGGCCCATATCCAAAAATAGAATCCCTATAAAATAAATCTTAACTAACTACGACGACAAAAATATTCATTAATCAAGTTATTTAATAATAAATAAATCAGAATTATACGATGGTCCAACCGGTTTGACTTTGAAAGTTGATATGAAATATTTTTTAAGGCAACTATTTTTTTTCTAAATAATTGAAAAACCATTTTAGTTGCCTCCACTGAAGCTCGAACCCACTTTCATCATTCATGTGGGAGTGTTAAATGGGACATCAGATGCCACTTGACCACAAGGTCTTTAGCAATTGAAAAACTTATTTAGCTCCCTTTTTTTTTTTTCTACTTTAATACTCCGTAATATAAATTGAAATGTATTATAAATAAATAAATTTATAAGGCAGAAGAGATCATAAAATGCGCGGGAAGATGCAGTGTTAACTGGGACGTATTACCAAATCTAGCAGATGGTGAGTTATAGAGAAATGAAGAAAGCGTTAATGGCGTACAAGGAGGTGCTCAGGCTGGTGAAGCGACTCCCAGAAGACACAAGGCCTTACTATGCCAAATACGTTCGAGAGAACTTCGTCAATTACAGAGAAATCCACGCCAATGATTCAGTCTCTCTCCACGAACTACTTCAACGCACGTACAATCATTCCATCTGGATCTTGAAGAAGGTGAGAATACTCTCATCCTTTCTGTTCTTTGACAGTATTCGTATTAATTCATTAGATATTTAGGTGTTTGGCATGCGTTTTGGTTGTGAATTGTGATGCCTTTTTGTTTTGTGTTACCAATTCGGGATTTGGACGATTCCAGTACTCGGTGGACCAATCGGCGGCGAATAGGTTGAAGGAGATCTGTTCTGCTTAATTGTTTTAGTTGTGCCCACAAACTGTTTGCTGATATTCCCCAAAGAGGCTGCTGAAGGAAGTCTGTTCTGCGTGATTGTTTTAGTTATGCCCACAAACTGTTTGCTGATATTCCCCAAAGAGGCTGGTTAGGAGTTTACTCTTGTTTTCCTCACAAAGTTTAATAAGTTGACACTAATTTTGCATCCCCACAGTCTCACTACATACTTTTCTATGGTTTGGGCAACTCATTTCTGCAACAATGTCTGTTGTTATTTTGCTTTGCTTCCTCCTCTCAAGAATTGTTCTTATGGCATCTCTAAATTTAAAGAATAAAATGAAACTTTGATATTGAAACTTGCCCAAATCTTTTGTCCTCTACATAAATTGTTAAAACTCCGTTTTTTCGATACAAAAATTATTTCATTATTCAATTGATAGACAAGATAAATTTCATTCATAGTGAGCATGGAGGATTTGGGAAGGACTGAGGCAGGGACAAGGTGTTCTTGGGCTCGAAAAACACAGCATCGAAAGGAGGCAAAGATGTCTGTTAATATGATTCAGTACTATGGGAATTAGGCATTTGATTTTGGGTGATAAATTTCTGGTCAATAAATTAATATGATAATTAAACTTTATTGGAAGAACAGATGGAAGTTAGATTGTCTTTTTATCAGTCAGTCGGCGGAAATCTTACGTACTCCCATTCTCCCCCACGTGTATGTTCAGCTCCCATTTTCAACGTCCTTGTCAGCCAGGTTTCGCAAATTCACGCCCAAATAAAGAACAAAAAGTGATTAGTGAATGCCGGGATTATCGTCGACACTTTGAAGTGGTGTCTATTAAGTTTTTACCTAGATCAGTGAACAAGCTAGCTCATGCATTAGCTAGGGTGGTCCATTCTCAAGCTAGTTCTTTAGTTTGGTTAACTTCAATTCCTGCATGTATTGAACATCTTATTTAATATATTTTGATCGTTTTTCCTTAAAAAAAAAAAGAACAAAAAGTTGTTTTAATAATAATAATAATAAATCATGACAATAGACAAACTCAATTGCAAAATAAATAAACCAATAAAATTAAAACCCTCAAACTATACCGAATAATGTAATTTAGCAAAAAATAATAATTTAGATTAGATCATGAGATGTTCTGAGCGGGTCCTAATTGTAGGATGTATTTTTAAACTCGTATTATACTCAAACTAATCCTCCTATCATGATAGGGGATACAGTAGGGTGTTAAAATCGTACTACACTCATGCATCCAGTTGGCATGATAGAATATGAAAGAAATTATGTGCCATTTTAACATTTATTGTTGTAATATTACTGTCAAACATCAAATTAATTAATGCAGAAATTAATCCCGAGAGTCGTTTTTCCATTATAAAAAGTTGAAATGAAATAAGGTAGGACTGTTGAATTCAAAACGTTCGCTTAATGAATACATACAGCTGGCTCACTCGAATCTGAAAAGAAATTGTAAATCATCTTAACATTTACCGATATAGTCTCGTTGTCAAACACCCAATTAATAATTATTATAACAATCAATTATAGAAAACTTTGTGCGTTACAAAATTTTGGAAGTGAATTGCCATAGTAAGAGTGTTAATGCAATAGGTAAATTGTGAATATTTAATATATAAGGTGGACCGAGTCCATGGTATAATATCATTATAGTTGTATAGATGCCCTAATAAGGGTATGGGCGGGGGCAGTGGGGGAAAGGAGGCACGGTTTTCTTGGGCAAAGTCGAGTTTGACTGAGAAGACCAGACCAGACGATAAAATCAAAGTTCCTAGAAATGCAACGGCTGTAACGCCTCTCTAGTCTCTCTCACAGTTTTACACACACAATTCTTTGTTCTTTTCTATGCACTTGTACTTCTATAAATTCAGATCAGAGAGACAAGAGTAAAAAAATACAGAAT
>CM008334.1:1668507-1678791 GCA_002525835.2 Ipomoea batatas | reverse complement strand
ATGGTGTTGCAAAGGCGGATACGGTGTGAAATAGTATGAGGAAGAGGCGGCGGCGTAAGGCGGAGGAGGATAAGGAGCTAACGACGACGTATATGGTGTGGAATGTGGTTGGAACGGAGAATAAAGTGGCGGCGCCGCCGGAGCTGAAGAGAAAGGAGACGTGGAAGCATTAGAATAGTGCATTATCAGGCGGACTTCTCCGGCATTCTTGCCGGACTTGGTTAGTAGCGGCCAAGAACTATCGTCGTATCCCTGGGAGATAACTTTGTGCAGTAGAATCCTGGAACAATACAATGTAGGCACGAACCACATTAATTCAATTCATATTAATATATACTAAAAATTCAAACCAAGAACTCGACAGAAAACCTAAACATTCTCGATTACTACGTACTTTCCACCGCCGATGAAGTCGTCGGAAGATAGCGTATTGCTGTTCCAAACCGCCACGTTTATCTCTCTCAGCCCTTCAATCAGTGTGAACACGAATTTCTCCTGAAATATGGGGCTTTTCCCACCATCTACACCCAGAAAAATCACAAAAACATAGTCACTAACTGAGTGTGTGCCTGGAATTTAACTCTACTAGACCAGAATGAGATTAACCAAATTATGTTTTCATAGTTAATCAGTTCAAACCAAGAATGTTAATAATGGATACAAGGAAAAAGTAATGGCTTCGGTTACACACCTGTGCAGGTTTTAGTACGGTATTTGGTGGTGGCGTAATCGAGACAAACGTAAGGATCTTGCCTAGAAATCCACTCCGTGTTCTTTAGTCTGCTACAGCTAACAACTGCAAATTCATGTTCATTTACAAATCATTATTATGCATGCTTTGAAGAATTGAACCTGCTGCATTGTTGCAATCAAGGCTTCCATGCCCACTGCCCAGGCCAGTATGAAGAGAGATTGAAGATGGAATTACCAGTGAGTTCGAGGAGACGTCCATGAATGCCAGAATTCGACATATATATTATGGAATTGAAGATGGATATATACGTACTATAGAAGAAGATCAGACCAGAGGATAAGTCAATTGTCAGGATTTTGATTATGTTTTCGACATGCATCTGCTGAAGCTTTTATAGACAACATAAGATGAATGCGTTACATTTTGTCATCGTCATCAGGAGTTAGTTGTTTCTTGATTGTTTCGACCCATCCGATACGATGTTTCTCTCTGCTTTGAATCATTGGGTTTATCAAAAGAAACAACCTAACTACTGGTTCTGTAGCTTCCTGCCTTCCTTGGATTCTCACGTGTCGTACAGATCATGTTGCCGCGTAGGACTATAGTGCTTGCGTGTTTTTCAATTTAATATACATTTATACGTCCGCAAACAAAGACTATGACTTTTCACTTCTTTTAATTAAATTACATGACAAATGAAAACCAATTTCAATTTTAATACCAAATAGTTATTATAACTTATAAGACATCTCACACGTAATAACATGGTCATTCCAAAGATACCAACTCAAACTCGCCCCTACACTCAATCCAAAGGTCATTGGTGATAATTACATGAATATTAGGTCCGACATGAACAATTAAAGAGTCAAAACAAGGAAATTAGCAAATAACGGTCAAAGCCGGGAGTTAATCCAAGCAGTTAGTATGGCCAAATCATAAATCCTGTTAACAATTTCATAAAATTTTCAAGTCCATGGCAATCCTCATACTAAGTTCTGGACAGATAATAATGCAAGAAAGAAATGGTCCAATGATCATACATTTGAATACGATGAATGAAAGAGGATTTGTTGTTCCATCAGATTAAACCAATATAAACCATGTGTGAGTTGAGCTATTTCTGTACATAGTTTCGTATATGTGGGGGCCATTTTATTCACTTTCATAATCCTCTTCATCTCCAAATGTAAACACAGATGCATCAGCAGCCATGGCCTTGAAATCACTCACTTCTGCTAAACTAGGGGTGTCACTGCCTGGTGCAGCTCCAACAGCGGCATCCTTTTTTGGCTCGTTGTGTTTAGCCCCGGGCTCTTCCATTGAGATTTGCTCCACCTTGTGTGTCAAACTCGAGATTTGAGTTGAACCAGTATTAGTTCCAGAACCCGAGACTTCAGCATCTACACCTTCAGAAGGTGCTGTAACTTTCATTTTTCCGCTTTCTTCAGCCTCGTTGTCTGAAAATACATCGTCTTTCTTGTTGCTTGCAGATTGTTGGTTTGAGTCGGCTGCAGATTCATCAGCTGAGCCCGGACTGGGAGAAGAGGTAGTTTTGGAACTCGAATTGTCAGCTGATTTTACACCAGTAGCTTCTGGTTGAGGAGTTGCGGGAAAAGCAGCATCATAGTCCGCAAGTACAGCTTCCACTAGGAAACCAGGCGAGGGAAGTTTTCTCTATCAAAATATAGTCCAGCAAAGGGATATAATCATGTGGTCAGAAAAACTTCCAACACAGCTTCAAGAAAAATAGTACAAAAATATATAAATAAAATTCCCTAAACTGTAGCAAGTTTCTCTCCATTTACCTTGTCGAAACCATCAAGGTCGGCCGTATTCAGAATTTTCCGGTTGTCAATCATTGTTGTGTTCAACCAGCTAAATAATCAAGAGAACAATATAAGAATCCACACTAGATGCAGAATTTAACCTGATCTACATTTTTTTTTCTCCTTTCAACTAAGTGCTACCAACACTCCCGAAAAATTGGTTGCATACCAGTAAAAGTCTCCTTGCTTGTCATGAAAATGGACTTTGAAATCTCCAGCCAATTCTGTAAGGCCAGGCTCCCCGGGGAGAGCAAAAACCATTATCCCTTTCTTTGGTGCACTGAACCAGTATTCTTCAGGCTGTACAAAATGGAGGATAGAAGTATGAGTTACATCAGTAATAGATACCCACTTCTCCTAAATAAAAATAGTTAGTTCCTCAACCGGTTATGTTGAAGACACTTGCATCAGCAAAGCAACAAGAACTCACTCCCATAGAAATTCTAGGCACCGTATATAATAGTGTTGAGGAACAGATTAGTATGAAAAGATGCAAATCTAAAGACCTACTGAGATATCCTTGGTCCTCGGATGTTTTTTGGTCGAAAAGAGCACACCTGCCAAAAAAGAAGTCATATAGAACCAATGCATTAAAATAAAAATACGAGGAATTCAGAAAGTCAAACTGAATGACAGGATAGTCTACAATAAATGGCTTGTGTTGGTATAAAGATGACATAACTAGTATGGAGTAAATTTTAACTTACCATTATGATCAGAGACCGTAATGGAGGGCCTGATCCAATAAGGGCACCTATGGAGCCGAAAACCTCTGAGCATGCACCTGCAACAACTTCAAGGAGTAAGGATACAAATCCCACTTTCTACCTTGTTCAAAGCTAGCTTCTCAGATTTGAGTACATAAGGATGATTGCAAGACTAGAATTTTTCTTTTATATAAAACATGAACTTCCAATAAATAATCCAAAAAGGTATTCAAGCATTAATCAAAGAAAATTTTTACCTCCGCCCAGGCTGGTTCTCTCCATTGAAGCCCGTCAAAATACGTTCAAAGTACTTGACGTACCTCTATCAGAAAAAGAATCTATCATTAAGGAACGGTTAAGAATATAGATGGGAAAATAGAGAGGTGTAGTTGTTAGTTGAATGTACAATTTGACTTGGCAGAACGAGGGCTTTTCCATCAATGCATCTTTTCTGGTTGTAGTAATCAATAGATTCCTCAGCTGTTGGAAAGAACTGGAGGAAGAAAACAAGAATCAAAATTTACTCACATAAAAATAATCACGAGAAGCACAGGAAGCTCCAAGAAGAGAATCTCCATTTGGCTGTGACCTTAGCAACTTATGGATCCAAATATAAGAAAGTTTATTCACCTTTAGGTACAGAAGAAGACTGGATATCATCAAACCAGTCCTTGCCATACCCGCCTTGCAGTGCACAACCACGACATTTTCAATATCCTCCTTCAACCATGAATATGCACTCTGACAAAATGATAGTATAAGTTGTACAGGGGGGCAATTGTGATCATCAAATGGAAAACTAGCCACCTGCAAAAGGAAAGAGATGTGGAAATTAAGATTCAGCAGAAATGCTCTTTTCCATCTCCTAAGAGAGCATGCAGCAGTATTTTTATGAAATCAGAACGCACCTTTCCCTCAAATAGTGATGCATCGTACAATCTCTCGGAACAAAGATTGTATACTTTATATTTTCCCTGCACCATGGAGATTGATTGAGAATAAAGCAAGTATTTCCTTAATAGCCATAGATTATAGATAGGAAAGAAAATTGAACTTCTAGAACAAAAGCCACTCCAAAGCTCATCTTTGAAATATCTAGCCATAAATAAAGTAGATAAAAACACAAACCAGCCAGCTATACCTTATGATGTGTCTCAAAGAATTTAATCACTTCTTCCATATGGTTTCGGTAGAACCCCTATTTCCAAATCTCAAGTAGCTCTGGTTAGTACTGACTACAGAATGAGAGAACGATTTATGATTTCCTGTCTTTCAGAAATATTGTTTGCTTACCTCAACGTAGCCAAAAAATCCAGAGCTCATATCACCAGCAGGGAAGCCCATAGCAATAATATTTTCTGTGATGTACGTCAAATCCAAATCAAATCCTCCTTCCTAGAAAAGGGAATACTTCTGTTAACATATGAATATGCAAAAATGCAAATATCAGAATAAGTAATTGCAAGATGCCTATAGAGTTTGCAGTTAATAACACCAGCTTCCAATGTATATGCAACCTGGTATGAAGATGATATTGTGAAGATCATAGACAACAGAAAGCAACCTGGTATCTTCTTTTGTTCTGAGACACAACATGTCGAGCCTTAATCGACACAGCCTTCACTGCATTCTTGGAGGAGTCAACTAATCCTTTTGTGAATGTACCAATAAATCCAGACGGTGATGTAGTTGCTGTTCCCTCTGAATTATCATCTTTCGGAGACTTTGGAGATAAACTCAGTCCTAACCCACTAGTAAAACGAGCAAAGGGTGATTTTGCCACATTTCCTGATGTTTCTTCCCCCTGTGGTCCCACAAACGGTTGCGGAATTTTCAAATTTTTAGCCCAAGAGGATAGCTTAGAAGGCCCATCATGTGCTGGATTAGGTGGCACAGAATCCACAGTGCCATTTGTGTGAGGATTTGGTACTTCAGAAGATTGGGGATTCATTGCCACAAGTCAGACCTCAGTGATGCCAAATAACAGCACTGCTCAAGAATCATGGGAGTTGATCACCCATGACTGCCCAATAAACTAGTAGTGAAGCTGCACAATGCCTGATATATAAAATATGTGTCTATGGTGAGTAAATGATAGACCAAGCAGATATAATACCTATCTCTGTTCCTACACTTCCATTTTAACAATTGATTTGCATGACTTCACTGAACATTTTCATCTTTTAGAGCACTATTAACAAAATTTTGCACAATACTTGTGACTTGTTTCGATTAAGATTTATGATCTTAATGAACTGTATTTGACAAGGGGAAAATGTCAAATGGTGCAACGAGAATTATAGAACCAAAATAAATCCCTAATGTCGACTCGAACCAACAAATTTTAGGTTAGTTTCAATCAATTAATTCACTGATCCGCAATCTTCATTCACTTTGCAAAGCAGTTACTGATAGATTAGAAGAACTTAAGCGCATACTCAGATAATTACGAGCTCAAAACTATAGATTTAAAGGCCGAAGTTCAGTTAAGAGCTTAAGAGTGACCTTTAATGGAGGAGTCAATGGCGGTGGGAGGCGGCGGCGCGAACGGTCTTTGATACTCAACGTCGTCGTAGTATCTCTTCTTCAATTCTTCCTCGACTCCCGTTGATTAGTCGTCTTGTCCCGGAAATCAATGATAGATCGGAGATCCTTCTTAATGAAATTTCAGTATTTATTATTAAGTCCTGAACTTATGTAAATTTCAACTTAACCCCAGGTGTTTTACTAACACTGAAATTGGGCTTAAAAACTACAATATTCAATCAACTACTTTAGCTATATGCTTATGAGCCCATATCTCATAAAGTAACCCTGTTGTAAGCATTTCCATGGACATTGGCCCATAAGTAGAAAGTTGATATTAAAAAGGATATTAAAAAAAAAACTATTAATAATTCGATATATCGATTTATTACAATATTGTACTAACTCAATAGTTTAGAATAGTTAATCAATAAATTGCTAATGCAATCATGAGATCGAGGATCAGGTATTGTGTGTGTATATATATATATGTGTGTGTATGTATGTATGTATGTATGCACGCACGCACTAAGTTAAAGAGTTTATGAATAAAAATTAAACTCTACAAACGTGACTCAATTTAAATTTGAATTAATTTTGCAATAATAGACATATTTAATAATATTTGAAAAAAAAAATTGTAGTTTATGTTATGCTTGTTATACTTCATTTGGCACTTATCATATATGCTTGAATCTAATAATATTGTTTAAAACGTGTGGCTAATGATAATGACCATGATTGAAATATTTTATATATTGTGATAAGCTTTCTGAATGTGGCTAGTGCATTGTATGGTGAGCGCATTGATTTTCCACTTATATTCATGTGATGATTGTTTTTGGTATCACCATATGCTCTACCTTGCTTTATGGCTATGTAAGCCATTATGAAAATGAAATCCCTCAAACAACATTTTTTAATCGATAATGAGTATGCTGTAATTCTTGTATTAATAATTACAAAGAGATAAAGTTTGGGAATGCTAGAAAGTTTATCAAAATTTATATAGCCTTCAATTTTATTATATTTGATAAAATCATATTAGAGATATTAAAAATTCAGTGAGACAGTTCTTTCAATTTTTTTTTATCATTTGTTAAACTATTAGCAAACTTGGCAGCTTATGTTATAGTTAAGCATTCCGTTTTAAAGTCTGGTTGTTTATAGTGATTGGCCAACCTCCTGCTTATCTTTGTATGTGTTATATTCTGATATTAATGGTTATTTGTTAGCAAAAAAAAAAAAAACATGGATAAAACCACACCACTCCAACAATCAAAACATGGTGAACTAAAAACAATTAAGAGTTTATTACCGAAATGGTCCATCGACTATTGCGAAATTACCAATTTGGTCCTCTACAATTTTTTGTGCCCAATTAAGTCCCTTGACTTTGAAAATTTTAACCAATTTGGTCATCCGTTTATTTTGTCGTTAAAATTGGGACCAAATTGGTAATTTTGCTATAGTCAAGGGACCAAATTGGTAGTTAATTTTTCACTGAAATGGTCCATTGACTATAGCAAAATTACCAATTTGGTCCATTGACTATAGCAAAATTACTAATTTGGTCCCGATTTTAACGAAAAAAAAATGGATGACCAAATTGGTTAAAATTTTCAAAGTCGAGGGACTTAATTGGGCACGAAAAATTGTTGAGGACCAAATTGATAATTTCGCAATAGTCGAGGGACCATTTCAGTAATAAACTCAACAATTAATTAGCATGCCATTACTTTATGCATTTTGACTTTTCTTCCTTAACATTTCCATTTGCTAAACTATTATTCCACTCCTCGAGCCACCAATTGCAACGCAACAGCACTTTCTGGAATGCCATCACTTTAGCCAATAAACAAATAAAGAGTTGGACTAGTCTTAATTACATTGGTGTCAGTTCCATAATCCATTCCACTACCATTTAAAGAATTTTCGAATTTCCAAGGCTTCACCTACCAGGAACATGATTTTGGCGTTATTTAGTAGCACAAACGTTAGGACAGCAGTGGGAAATCTTAGAAGAAACATATGTAATGATGACACTAAACCCACCACTATATACTATATACCCAACACTTTAAAACAATTGATAAATAAATTGATATATATTATATCGTGTGTTAAGAGTGTTCACATTAGTAGTTTTTATACGATTTTTGAAAATAAATTTGCCAACATAAAAGAGAAAGGAAAGAAAGAGAATATGGAAGCTCCTCCAGCAAAATAGAGGTTTTGTGGGTGCTGCGGTGCAGTAGAGAAATAATTGGACGCGAAGCCGTGCTCGTTTTGCGTACAAGGACGTCCAACGGGGCGCATGTAGTTGGCACGTTAACACTTTTTTTAAGTTAGATTTTTTGTTTTTGCTTTTTTTTTTTTCTTTTTTTGTCTTTTATTTCCCTAATATCTTTCATACTTGGCACATCAATAAAAACAAAAACCACCCAAAAATCTGAGGATGTCTTAAGTTATTTTTTCTGAATTAAACTTGGCAAGTGTGTGGGGCCAACTCAATCAAGTTAATCAAAGTGTTGACTTTATTAATTTGAGTCGATCAACTATATACAACTTTAACCTAATTATCTCTTTATATGTGATCAGTACCCATTAAAATTACAAAATGAGTCATTATACACATTTAAATAGTGACTACAAATTTCTTTTATCACTCAAAAAAAAAAAAAAAGAATGATCCAAAGTTGAATACATATCAGTCTCAATCAGGAAAAAAAATAAGAATAAAAAATCTACCACTACTATAAAAATGGCTGAAGCAACATAGTTTGGTTTCACCAACTTCACAATGTACTCCCAAAACTTAGCTCTCCAAAAGATCCTTCCCTACTGTCTCATCTTCTCCTTAATTCTTCAACACTGTGGCGCCGATTTACTCCCTTTGCCGCCATTGCCATTAATCCCAGTTTTGCCGCCATTAATCCCAGATTTGCTCAATTTCTTGGATGATAGAATCGTTCAGCTTCTACCGGTGATCCTAAACTTCAAGAACAGTATCCTTTCCGATCCACTGGGGATAACGTTGTCCTGGGCTGGCCCTAATGTCTGCAAATACAAAGGCTTCTACTGCGATCACCCGCCGGATAATAAGAGCGCCACCGCTCTCGCCTCCATAGATTTCAACGGCTTTCAGCTCAGCGCTCCGTCGTTGGATGGGTTTATCGATCAGCTCCCTGACTTGGCGATTTTTCACGCCAATAGTAACAATTTTTCCGGCACGATTTCTCCCAAAATCGCTAATCTCCCGTTTCTCTACGAGCTTGATCTGAGTAACAATAAATTTTCCGGCGCGTTTCCGACGTCGATTCTCAATTTAATGGATCTGTCCTTCCTGGATATCCGGTTCAACTCGCTCTCCGGCGCCGTCCCGCCGCAGATTTTCGGGAAACGCCTCGACGCGCTGTTCCTTAATAACAATAATTTCATGCAGACGCTCCCCGACAACCTCGGATCCACCACGGCGGCGTTTTTAACTTTGGCGAATAACCGGTTCACCGGTCCGATTCCGAGGAGCGTGGGGAACGCGTCGGCGACGTTGCTGGAAGTCCTTTTCTTGAACAACAAGTTAACCGGGTGTATTCCCGTCGAGCTCGGCCTGCTAAGAAGAGCGACGGTTATCGACGTCGGCGGCAACGCTCTAACCGGCCCGCTGCCGTGCTCTTTAGGGTGCTTAGATATGGCGGAGCAGCTGAATTTCGCCGGAAATTTGCTCTACGGGTCCGTGCCGGAGCCGCTATGCGGGCTAGGAAACTTGCAGAATCTTTCGCTCTCGTATAATTACTTCACGAAAGTCGGGGCGGCGTGTCGGAAGCTGATCACGGCCGGGATTCTTGACGTGAAGCAAAACTGCATTCCCGGGCTTCCCAACCAGAGATCGGCGGCGGATTGCGCCGCGTTTTCTCGGACACAGCAGCAGTGCCCTAACCGTGCGAGCTATAACCGCATTCCTTGCAAAAATCCTAAATTTTCTCAAACGGTCCCAGAATCTAACAAGCCAAGATCTGAAAGGCATTTGATTACATATTCTGCTTTGCTTAGACATGGGTTATGATATCAAAGCTCATCATCTATGTATCATATCTCAAACATAATAGGATTATATTATACACCAAAAAAAGAAAAAAAAAAAAAAAACTCTAGCCTTGTATGCTGTGTTCTTAGTGTTTTAATTTTTTATTATGGTAATTAATGGCAGGTGATTAGTCCATACCTAATCTTGAATCTGTAGATTAATGATTAGGCATTTGAAGTTGCTGAGTTGTGGCCGAAGACATACTTTTCGCCCACATCTGTGCATGCGTTGAACTGTGAAAATGGTGGAGCGTGGGCCAGCCTGCAATTGATTTTTGTGTTGAGCTGCGTTTTTCAATAGAATGGTTGGAAATTGGTATAGTTATCCACTGACTTAGAAATATGTATGTACGGCTAGCTTAATTGGGTTTTAGGTGAAAAAGTGGCAAATTAAATCTTATCAATTGCAGTATTAGTTTATGTGGGCACTAAATATTGATCT
>CM008334.1:1622819-1634777 GCA_002525835.2 Ipomoea batatas | reverse complement strand
AGATGATAAGTACAGCTCATCAGTTATTCAAGATTGCTCAGTTAAAGCTTAACTCAACTTGGAATTGATGGAATTTTGAGCTCTACACCATTCAGCTCATCAGGCTCTCTTTCCACCCTTCTGTTGTTAGTGTTTTCTTTGTGAACCTAGTTTTAACTGTTACTCCCTTTCACCACTTTTACCATTTGGGCAACCCTCCAATACCTGTCTTACCCTCATCTTATTTAAACATGTAGAGCAGGTTCGCAATCTAGGTTATTCGCCATACAATTCTAGTCCTTTCTATATTTTCAAGCTGAGCTCAAGTTCAGCTGGAGCCACTCATCTAATAGCTAAGATGAACTCAAATTTAGCTCAAGTTCAGTACTATTTAGCTATAGCTGAGCTGAACATCTAAATGGTTCAATTTGGCTCAGCAAAATTACACCCCTAGAACTAAGATGTGGATAGGTCACATTTAGACTGCAGGAAACATTACTTTTGGAGGTTCCCCCTTTATACAATACTAGAAGAACAGAAATATCAAAGAACATTTAAGCATATTAGGGAGGAGTCTTCAGTGACCGCTAATTATCTAAACTCACAAAATGGTTAGTAAATGCCTGATTGTAGTAAAAGTGATCGTAATCAATTAGATGATCAGGGCAAAATACACTGATGTGATTTGGCAAATTGATATACAAGGGCACTGAATCCACTCTCCTGTATAAATAGAATATGGTGATGTCCAATTCAATAAATAACACTCGATACTCTCTCTTATAAACGATTATACGTTTATATTGTGGACGTGTTCGTGCATATGCATACAGCTAAATACATATAACAAGGTACGGAGTAATAATATAGATGGACATCCGCGTAAAGAGATAGAAATGATTCGAGAGAAACCTCGCATTGGCGAGCGTTGCTGTGATTGAGCCACTGAAGAAGGCAATCCTGGTGGACATATTTAATACTGCCGCTGCACGCACAGGGATAACGGAGAGGGTTATCGGCGTCACCGGGGTTCCGACAGATCCGGCAAACGTCCTCCTCCTCTTCGTCGTCGTCATACTTGAAAGCCGTACCAGTAGCGCCACTGTTTTTATTCGCCGCGTCCGGCAGCATCGTTGAGGCGGAGGAAGACGCAGAAGAAGCGGTGCCGGTAGTCCCCTTGATTGCATCGACTGAGAAGGAAGAGGAGGAAGCAGCGGCGGTGGCAATCCCGCTTCCACCGTCGTTAGACGCTGGCGCCGCCGGTGCGATCTCCATGAGGACCGAGCGAGATTTCTCTCCTAGGGTTTTTTGAGGATCGGAATTTTAATCCAATGGAAATGACAGATTGTCGCTGGGGAAAGAACAACGGTTTTCTGGGTGGAGGATAGATCGGGGAACCACGTCTCTGGGAGGAAGATTACTTCTTTGTCCTCCGGGAGTCGGTCAGTGGATGCGCAAGTGGTTTTGACTGTTAATTGTTTATGGACGTTACATCTCTCGAGAAATTATAACAATGGTAGGGATTGCATGTAGTCGGCAAGGAGTTGATAAGTAACGTGTCAGATCATGATTGGTTATCCATTGTATTGAAATATACTTTTCTCATGGCATATTTTAATTGGACATTTGGATGGAAAGAAAACACTCTTAACCCATGCTCAAACTTAATTGGATCGGTCCAGACACGATTAAATGTAGGTTCAAGCAAATTGACCTATGTTTTAAAAGTTTAACTTATGTTTCAATCTAGAATATATGAGTTCAATATTCTTCTCCTATCTTTCAAGCTTTAACCGAAACTATAAAAGAGTAGCTTAGTAAACTGCCATTTGGGCTGGGTTTGCAAGCCCATGCAATTAGGAAGATTGGATACAAGTCAAGTTTACAACACATACCAAATATAATGAATGTGGCCATGTGGGCTATGACAGTTCCAAAGCTACGGAGTAATTTTTTAGTTTAGGGAAAATATTTTGTTTGCCTCTCAATTATTTCACTTTTAGAATTTTGGCCTATATGAGTTAATTTAAACAAATTTAGCCTATTAATTGTTCATAATGTTAAACTTTTAGTCGCTAATGCTATATAAGTGTTACTCCATTATCAAATTTTCTATGAGGTTATTTTTGTCACTTATAATTAATATCCATGCTTAAATGTTTCAATCTCACAATGTGAACGTCATTTTTAGTAGTGAATATTAATTCTAAATGATAAAAATAATCACATATGTTAATGAAGTTTGACAATTATATAACATTATTATGGGATAAAGATGCAGGGTCAAAGGCTGAAATGTGACGCATCTTTTCATCAATTGACAAAAATATGACATTTTAAAACACGGGCGAAAATGGAAAAAGATAACGTGTATATTGTGCTTACTTTTTCACTTATAGACTATTTTCAAAATGAAATGGTGTGTGTGTATTTTTTTTTGTTATTATATTGATTATTTGTATTATCTAAATTTCTTTATAATTTTATTATTGGTTCTCTAGCTTTGTTTTTTCTTGTCTAACTACGAGTTTTATCGACCAATCGATTGCATCAAGCTTGATTATTTGATTTACGTAAAAATCCACAACCTCTATTGAATGTATGTTATATGTGAAGTCCACCCATACACTGATCCTAGTCGGCAAATTACCACAATGAGGTCATCAAACATAGGTTGCTCATAGATGACCAACTCAAACCAAGAAACTCAATATATATATATATACATACATACATATATATATATATATACATACATACATATATATATATATACATACATACATATATATATATATATATATATATATCACAAAGATCAATTATGTTCATGTTTAGATAAGACCTTAATAGTGATAAAATATCACCTAATAAGTTTTAAGATGATTGCATTCATAAGGCTTAAACTAGGGGTGGGCAAAACGGTTCGGGTTACCCGAACCGAACCGAACCGAAGATGCTCGGTTCGGTTTTAAACCGAACTGAAAAACCGATCGGTTCATGTTTTAGAAGAACCGAACGGTTCGGTTTTCAACCGAACCGAACCGAAAAAACCGAAATATTTTATAATTAAATATAAATATATATTATATATAATTATAAATATATATATATATATATATATTAATTAATAAATAAATATATTTATATATTATTTATAAATACGTAATATATATATATATTTCAAAACTAAGAATGAATTTGGAAATTCATTCCAGTTACTGGAATGACTGGAATGAATTTCCAAATTCATTTCAGTTTTGGAATTTAATTTCTAGTTTTATTTTTTATTTTAATTTGTTTGAATTGTTAATTTGTTATGGTGGTATTTATTATTTAAATATTAAACTTAGGATTTGGGTTATGTGATGTTTCATGTATAGTAAATACGGTGCCCCGCTAACTCGTGGCACCTCCGATCGTCTTGTCTTCTAGGAAATGTTAAAATTCGGGAGCCGTAAACCGAACCGATCACCGAACCGAAGTAAATCCGAACCGAAACCGAACCGTTTCAAACCGAAACCGAACCGAACTCTAATGTTAAACCGAATGGTTCAATTTTTTTAAAACCGAACCGAAGACCGAAACGCCTACCCCTAACTTAAACCCTTTGTCCCATAAGAACCATCGTCAATAATTGCAGTATATAGATCGAGAAAGATTAAGATGTTGTGATCAAACATGCTTTTCAGAAGCAAACTCGTGTTGCCGACTGTCTTGCAAGCTTAGTGGTCTAGTTACAAAAAATACCAGAACAATCTAAACTTGGTTCCTGATTGTATTGATCATGTGTTAAATGAAGACATATCGAGTACTCCCACCCTGAGAAGAATTACTATTAGACACCCGCTAAGCTAGTCTTGGTTTGAACTCATTTATTTATTTTTTAAAAAAACCTCTTGTTTTTCTTTAAATATATATTTAATTAATTGTGTAATGCCCAATACTAGGCTAGTAAATAAGAAATAAATTTTAAGTGAGATTCTCAAATAAATAAATAAACAAATTATCCATTAAACATAAAATAAGATGGTGCTTTACTGCTTTATAAAAGAAAAAAGCAGGGGGGAATGAAAAAGAGACAAAATAAGAGTGCAGTATTAAATAGAGTCGGGCCCAAAATAGTCAGCAATCAATCAGCATGCTCTCCATTTCAGGAACGGCGCGTAGAATAGGCAGGTGCCAAATCTATGGAGCGTGGCCATCACCCCGCACGCACGCACCCGCAATTTCGCGGCCATGCTGTGACGCTCTGGTCAATCATCGTCATCGTCAGAAGTATCAATTCTTTCTCCATAGACATTTCACCACGATTTCTGTCATCCTTTTGGCATTTTTACCGCCCTTTAGCTGAATGACACTGACCCACTGCTCTCCTGCTTTACGACTGTCGGTGGAATGACTAAATTTCCTGAGGATTTTATTTAAAGACTCCCCATTCATTCTCGCCCTGAAACAGTATAGAAAAGGGTTGCAGCGACGCCGGCATTCGCCACGGCGGCTTTCAGGTGGTCGGTGCTGCATGATTGCCACAGTGAGTATTTATATTCGCACCTTTCTGTCTATTTTATTGTTTAGATTCTTTCGTACTGAGTATTTATTCAGCTGAATTGAAGTTGGTGTTTTATTTTTCACTGTTTTTTGTTTTGCTTTAAAATAATCATCAGTTTGATTTCTTCCTTTTTCCGTATTTTGATTGAACTTGTTCGTGATCATCATGATCAGTCTGTTACACTGTATATATATCTAATGTCTAATATCTTTCTCATTTCTGGGTGTTTTAGAAATTTGCTTGTCTCTACTGAAATCAAGTCTGGTTTGACAGTGTAGTATTGGTAAAGGGGAGGGGGTGGGGAGTATGGGGATTGTGTACAGAAAGAAGTAGTAAGCTGCATAGCAGTTTATTTGCTTTCTTAGATTGAGCCCATCAGTTATGGGTAACTTATACTGATTTATGTCTTTTGTCGCTAGAGTCACCAAGCATGATTAGTCACTTTATTAGATTGAGACGGTTAGTTATGGGTAACTTATGCTGATTTATGTCTTTTGTAGCAAGAGTTAATAGGCATGATTTAGTCACTTTCTTAGATTGAGCCGGTCAGTTATAGGTAACTTATGCTGATTTATGTATTTTGTCGGCTAGAGTCACAAGGCATGATTGCTGCCGGTTACCATTGTCATCACAAAAAACAAGAAGTCTTTTTCAAACCAAAAAAAAAAAATGAGGAAAGATTTTCTTTTGGTAACAGATTATGAGATAATTGGTTTATTTGCTTGGCAGAATTGCTACAAGCTCTTCTTTTAGATTGAAATTGGCAAAATGTTGCATATATATGTTTATCTGCAATGTCTTTCAGGGAAGTAAGTAGGAAGTATCTTTTTTGTGATTGCTACATTATTAGAATAGGACTATATGTAATGATGTCTGATATGTTCAGGTCAGAAGCATAACATTATTTGTTAGATTATAAGTTTCACATCAGCCAGTCTTGTCCAAGAAGTGGATGTCCTAGCAGAAGTGTGGGTAAACTTGACTTAATAAGCTGTAATTTGGATATTTGAGACCTTGACATTTTCATTGAATCATTGGAGTGACCACCGACAACCCGGTTTTGATATTTTACAGAAAACAGTAGACCATGGACCAGAAGAATTGGCTGTGGAGAAAAAAATCCTCGGAGAAAAGAATAATTGCAAATGACAAAGCTGATCTTTCTGTTAAAGACAACGATGGGGAGGTACATATCATGTTTTTATCTTACTCGAGCCTAGCTGTGTAAAATGTTGTTGGCCTTTTGACATTTGACATGAAATTGTATCCAAAACCTCATAGCTAGTTGATTATGATATGATTAGCTGATACTCTTAAATGTCACTTCTTAAGATATGAGAGTTGTCTTAGATTGAAGGAAGCTTTGTTGAATTTTTGGGTTCAGGTTCAGATCCTTCAGAATGAAAAGGAAAAAGTTCTGGAGGAATCGGTGAGAAGCTTCGATGAGAAGTTAGCATCTGCTCTCGATGAGTGCAACGCTAAAGATGAATTAGTCACAAAGTTCACAAAAATGGCGGAAGAAGCCATGGCAGGTGATAACTGCATTTCTTTGTTTATTCATGTTGTATTGGTGATTCTTTAAAATTTTTTTTCCCGTTTCTGCAAATTCCTTCCAACTAACTTTTGTGTAATTTGTTAATCGATGCAAAATTTAGCTTACAAGAAAGCGGAGGCTGAAATTACGTGTTTGAAGGAAGAGTTAGAAGAATCTGTAAAGCAGAGAGAGGCTGCAAATGGAAGGCTAACTCACCTTAACAGTGCATTGAAGGATTGTATGCAGAAATTAACTGTCACCAGAGAAGAAATGGAGCAAAGAGTACGCGATGCTGTAATGAGGACGTCAGAAGAATTCGGGAAGACTCATAATATGTTGGAGGACAAGTTGGTAGAAACAAATAAGAAGGTTGCAAATTTAACCGTTGAGAATTCTCATCTTAGTAAGGTTCTCCTCGTGAAAGGAAAGATAATTGATGATCTTACCGAAAGCAATTCTCAGGCAGAAGCAGAATTTAATGCTCTGATGTCAAGATTAGATTCTGCAGAAAAAGAAAATGCTTTCTTAAGGTACGAATTCCGGATGCTCGAGACAGAGCTTCATAACCGAAATGAGGAGATGGAGTTTATTCGCCGCTCTGCAGACGCCTCACATAAACAACAGCTAGAAAATGTGAAGAAAATAAAGAGGCTGGAAGCAGAATGTCAAAGGCTTCGTGTTCTGGTGAGAAAACGGATGCCTGGGCAGAGTCAGTCTGTTTTGACAAAATTGAAGAGAGAAATTGAATTGGAGGAAAGAAATCGGATTGAGACGAGGAGAAACCCGAATCCCACATCTGGCAGTCTAGTTGTTAAAGACACCTACCTAGGAAACAATGATCCCGACATTCTCAGGAAAGAGATAAGTTTCTTGGTGGAAAATCTTTGCAATGTGGAAGAAGAAAACAAAAATTTGAAATTAGTTTTAGCACAGAAAGGAACCGAGATCCCTCTAACAGTTCCAAAATCAACTCAAGCTTGGGATCAATCTGAAGAGCTTTCTAGCGCTAAGGGTTCTAAAGAGCTGGCCGTTTATGGACCTATATCAAATGATATCTCCTCCATATCAAGCCATGACACGAAGAAGGAGCATGAAAGCGTTTCTTCTGAATCTTGGGCTTGTGCTTTGATATCTGAACTAGAGCATTTCAAGAATCATAAGGACCAGAAGAGTAACTCTGAACAGAAAATGATTGGAGTTTCAGAGATGAGGCTAATGGATGATTTTGTTGAAATGGAAAAGTTAGCAATAGTAGCAGTGGATGCCCCGCTTGGGAGTTCCCAAGCTTCTTCAGAAGTGAATCTCGCATTATCAGACTCCTCCAAAAGAAACAAGCATGAGAATCATGTGGACTCGACAGGTAAAGAATTAGTTCAAGTAAAACAAGGAGATATCAGTGACTTGAACCAGGAAAAAGGGAAAGATGACTGGATTGAGCATGTGCTGACGGTAATCACTGAGCAAAGCAGTATTTCAAAAAGAGACTTTTATGAACTTCTAGAAGACGTCAGAGTGGCTTGGCATAACCTCAACTTTCCACACGCCAGCGAAGGTAACAAGTCAGTAAGCTCAATGCAGCCTATTAGCGGCTATATTGCTTGGAGGTCTCCGGTAACATCTCCAAAAGCCGATTCAATCAGCAGTGTTCCTGTTATCAACTCATCTGTGGAGCAAAGAAGTGACGAATACGCATCTGTTTCAAAAATTGTTGAGCTGGTCAAGAGATTTTCAGAGGGCTGTAATACGGAGGAGACAGAACATGGCAGGACAGAAACTCAGGAGCCAATAATAGCAAATGACTATTTGCTTCATGTTTTCAGGTGGAGAAATTCCGAGCTTAAAACTGTATTGCAGCAATTCCTGCATATATGCTGCAGTCTGCTGGATGGAAAAATTAAATTAGTAGAGTTTTCTGTGGGACTGACTGCCGCATTGGATTGGATTGTGAACAACTGTATGCGTTATCAAGGTTCTAGCATTAGAGATGAGTTTATAAAGCATTTTGGCCCAAGAGGATTAGGAACTGCAACTGATATAAGAGCCTTGCAAAATTTTATGTTTGAAATGGAGAAGATTCATTCCATTATTCAAGCAGAAAACGAAGGCTTGAAGGCTGAGTTGAATGTGATGAGATCCTCACAGAAAGATCTCGAGGCAAGGCAGCAGCTGGAGAGAGACAAGATCGAAGCCTTGGCAAGTGATCTTCAACAATCACAACGAAGCATTGAAAGTCTACACACTGAAATTGAAACTTTAAACGAATCTAACAGAATGATGGAGGATATGATTGAAAATCAGAAGTCAATAAATGAAGAACTTGATACACAGCTTAGCGTGACCAAAGTTAAATTGAATGAATCCCTCCAAAAGATGTCTTCGCTTGAGGTGGAACTTGAGGATAAAATTCACTGTTTTGAAGACCTCGAAGGAACATGTCTTGAGCTCCAACTTCAACTTGAAAGGTATTATGATTTTCGGTATTTAATTTTGTGTGTTACCATTTGCTAGCATAAGTGAATCATCGTATCATCTAAGAACGATCTGAATCTCTGATGGGCAGCATTAACAGCACCAAGATTCCAGATGAGGACATGGAAAAAGAGCGACAGATACAGCAGACTGTGAGTTTCTGTTAATCTCTTCCTCATATCAGCTCTCGTTTATTTTAACATTGACTTCCGAATTGATTAAGATTTTTTATTATTATTATTATTTTTTTTCAAATTGGCAGGGTTGGGAGATAACAGCTGCTTCTATGAAGTTGGCAGAGTGCCAAGAGACTATCCTAAACCTCGGGAGGCAGCTAAAGGCACTGACTTTGTCGGAGGAAGAGGCAGTAGTTGTTGACAGACAATTATGCCCCTCCGCTTCCAACAATAAGACTGTGAAGCACCATGTATCTCTACTTGATCAAATGCTATTTGAGGATGGAACTAAAAAGGGAACTCTTAAATCTCCCACGAAAAAAGATGCCTTGAACATCCCGATCACAGATACACTTTCTGTTGCCCAGCCTAACAGTTGCAATGCAATTTGTGCTTTCAAAGGCACACCTTCTGGATCATATCGTGGCTTGAGTAGCGGATCTAAAAATGCAAAAGCGGGCACTTTGGTTATCTTGTCAGGCCGGAAGAAGGGAGGAGGGATGGGGTTTCTGAGAAAGCTATTGCTTAGGAAGAAGAAAGGAAGCCACAAGAAAACGTCCTATTCCTTGCCAGTGTAAGACTTGGCAATAAACCAGGTTTTGACTCTCAATATCGGGTCCTATTCCTTAGTTTGATGGTTGAGAATGTATATAGTCTCCAATTTGGCATGTAACGTTTCCAGACGGCTTTAATAATTTGCCTTGTACAACTAGCAGTGAATTTATGCATTATTGCTCTATAGCACCCTTATTATTTGCCCAACACCTTCACATCCTAGTCGATGTGTTCTTCACAGTTCGAGTGTGCTTTCTTCGTTAGATACTTCTTTCAGTTTCTATGATAGATTGTGCAGCTTCTTTCATTCCCTGCAAGGTCTGTTCAAAGCAACCGGCTAGGACTTTTGGATCAGGTATGATGTCTTTCGCAACCAAGATTTGCATGTCAATCTTCCCCGCATAGCTAACCATGTGCATTGTGATTGCCTGCATTTCCAGCATATATAATTTGTCAGCTGTGAGAGTTCCAGCAACAAGGAAAGAAGAAGAAGAAGAGGCTGTTCTTGAGAACTCACATGAGGTAAGCTTGTTGAAGTTACTCTAAGGTTATCAATGGGATTGCCTGCAATAGTGACCTGCTCTCGAGGGCCAATCACATTCGAGATTGTAAAGGTCGTGTTGCAGACAATCCGGTAGCTAAGCGAGCTCGCAATCTACACACCAAAGCCAGAACACAACACTTGAAAATGGCAGCCATTTGTGCATGTCATATTCACTAAAAAAAACAAAAAACTTACCTTTGCCCCCAAGGAGGACATGACCAAATCCCTCAGTTTGTAAGAGCAGAGGGCTTCTAATGACAGTTTCTTCTTGTCAATCATTGCTTTTGCCCTCTTCACAAACTGGAGAGGATCCTTCACACCCTTGTGATAATTTATAGGTAACAGAATGATACCAAATTTGTTTCCCCACCGCGATCCCGACTCGCCATTCATCAGCTTGGTCATTTCCTGAGCATAACACAGCAAATATTCACTTCAAAGTTTTACATTAATGAATTTACATTTTACTTGGTTTTGAGAGTGGAGAAGATTGGAAAGGGCATATACTTGCAGTCCAGCTTGTGGTCTTAGATTTACCATGGCAACACCAGTCATGCTCAGACCTTCCAGCAGAGCTACAAGGAATATATATATTTTTTTTGGAAAAAAATATTTGACTTTATAGAGCCATTATTAATCGATTTATGTGTTAATATACAAGAGATTTTGCATGGTTTTACCTCGGGATGAACGCATTTCCAGGTACCTGAACAGCCCACATGATATGATTCCGAACAGAACATCGTTAATTGTCTGCACCATTGGTTCGCCAAAATTAATGTTGGAACGAGCATATATATAACACACATGAATATACATTAAGGTACCGGCTCAATAGGCCAATCCACTACCAAGGGAGTGGTGGAGGAGAGGCCCAAATCTTTTATGGGGAATTAATCCCATTGTTATACCATGGACCAAGGTTCATATTGAATTTTTATACATATAAATAAATAACTTGATAATTACTGACACAATACATAATAATATGATAGTTACAATTACAAAACTGTCACATGCATGTATAGAATGTGTTAATTACATATATAAAATTTAAAAATAGACCTTACAAAGTAGACACTGGTCCAACTACAATACAAAACTGCAGATACTAAATGTGAAGATAGAACCATGGTCCATAGTATAATTTGCCGAATTATTCAACATAGGCAATTGTGAAATTCATCATGTGCATTATATGCCAGTTCACAATGAAATCTTATTTTTAAAAAATTACTCCGTAGTAAATATTTTATGTAAATTACAGTAAGGGGAAGAATTGTATCCAACGGGTAAGAAGAATCTTACAGCGTCAGGGACCGCACTTTTGACGGTCTTGATGTCCTCAAGGATGAAGGTGGCGCTAGCCAACTTCCGGGGCCAAAGCTCCACCCCAGCTCCGCCGCTCAACGCCGTCCGCTTATCCTTCACCCACAGGATCCTAAGCACAAACTTCAAAACATACACAGTTGTGTACCATAGCACCTTAAAAAACCTAATAATGCTCCAACTCCGTTTCCCTCTCCGGCGATAATCCGACGAAGTCCCCAAACCGGCAATGACCGGCGGCAGATCGGGATCGTCCACCCTCCGGCAACACGACAGGAACATGGACATGAGCGAAACCCCGTCGCCCAACGAGTGGTGGAGGCGAAGGACGGCGCAGTTGTGAGCCACGAGTAGATGGAACTCCCACAGCGGCTTGTCGCTGTCGAGCGGCGACGAGACGGCAAGGTCGGCGAGGAAGTCGTTGACGCAGTCCTCGTCGGAGACGGTGCGGTCATCGCTGAGGCGTTGCTGGTGCACGATGAGGTGGTCGTCGAGGTTTACATGTACTCTACGCCACCGTTCACGCCCGCCAGCATATCTCTGTAAGCATAAAATATATAAACTTCAGACTTTTAGTTGTAGAGCCCATAAAAAACAATCGGTCTAAGGGGACGTGTAAGCATATAATATATAAATATAAATTCTCTTATTACCATGACGCTGCAGAACCTGGGGTGTTTCATGAGTATGGAGTTTCTTATCGCCGTTTTAACGGCGTCAATGTCCACCGGATTCTTGCACGCCACCAGGCAGTTGATAACTTGAGTCGTCCCCGGCTGGAAGAACAGCCGGCTGCTCGGCGTTAGCGGTTCATCATCTC
>CM008334.1:1599123-1616076 GCA_002525835.2 Ipomoea batatas | reverse complement strand
GATTCACCATTTACACTTTTACTCATAGTTTATGTGAGGAAGTTTGCCAAATTGCTACTCCGTTATGCCTTCAATAGATATTAGCTAACTACAACCTTTCCATTTCTGTTTAACATCTCATATAAGTGTTGGTGATATTTCGAGTGGGATAGTATGACAAATTGCTTAATTCCTTCAAGACAATTCACAATTTCTTTTGAGGTGCTTTGAATAATTGCATGTATAAACTCTTTTCTCGTGCCCATCGAATACACTTAAGGGCAACACGACTCTTACCTTCAACATCGCTGCTAACGTACAAGTTGCACATGAAATGCACAAACTAATTGCCATTCGAATATCTCAAAAGACTCACACAGACAACTATATTGCTTTTTAAAACAACTATATTGGCCCACATAAAAAACTATAAGTGAAAAAGAAGTCGAGAGACGCGCATTGAGCACATTATTCGCATCCAGTAAGAGCGTGCATACCACGTGCCATGTTGGACGTGTAAGCTTGGCTTTTTACCTTTTTTTTTTTAATTTTATTTTTTTGTCAGATTTCTTTCTCTACGATGGAACTAACTCTTGGGCAAGGAGTTGTGTTTTAATTAGTTATTTCCTTGAAAGAATATTGTAGTTTGGATATTTGATATTCGTGTTAAATTTTAATCAATTTTAAATTAAATTATCATTTTTTAGATCAAAAGGGATGAAAATTCTTGAAAAAAGATTGATTTTGTCTCGTCTCTCATAAATCAATCTCACAAACAATAATGATTTTCGTGAATAAGTATTACTATATTAATAAGGTGCATATGATTCTCTATCGATTCATCATCTTACACTTTTACTCGTAGTTTTTGTGAGGAAGTTTGCTAAATTGCTACTCTGTTATGCCCTCAATAGATATGGCTAACTATGACCTTCCAATTTTTGTTTTAAATCTCCCTGTAAGCGTAAGTGATATTTTGAGTCGAATAGTATGACAAATTGCTTCTTTCTAGACAATAATTCACAATTTCAATTCTTTTGAGGTGCTTTGAATAATTGCATGCATAAACTCTTTTATCGTGCCCATCGAATACACATAAGGGCAACACAACCCTTACCTTCAATAGCGTTGCTAACGTACAAATTGCACATGGAACCTACCAACTAATTGCCATTCGAATATCTCAAAAGACTCCCACAGATAACACTATACTGTCTTTTAAAAAGTAAGCGTTGCTAAGGAAACCCATGCATTATTAGGTGGTTTAAACAATATGCGTTGTTAGTATTTGATGAAACCCATGCATTAGTAGGTGCTTTAAAAAGTATGCGTTTTTTTTATAATGCAAGGATCTTGTTTTTATTGGGCCCACATGAAAAAAACATAAGTGAAAAGAAATCGAGAGGCGCGCATTGAGCGCATTATTCTTGCCTAGTAGTTCGCGTGCATACCACGTGCCATGTTGGGCGTGTAAAGCTGGCTTTTCACCCTTTTTTTAAAAAAAAAATCTTTTTGTAAGATTTTTTTTGGTTGAAATTTTTGTCAGATTTTATTTATTTATTTATTTATTTATTTTCTTTTTCTTTTTCTCCTCTTTGGACTTTACTACAGTAAAGTATTCTCGCACGGTGTGTGCACGTCTATTCATGTGGTCGTGCAATTTATTTGTCACCTCTAAATAGTACTCCGTAAATACTATCACAAAATAATCATTACCCAAAATAGACTTAGACATTTACCTTGGATTATATTGAGCTAACAAGTTATTTGATTTTTTTTTTTATTTTATTTTTAGCTAACAAGTTATTTGATCATTACATGCATCAAGTTATCAAGTCCATTCCTATATGTATTTTTCTCTCCTAAATACAAATCCTTACATTGTAAAATGAAAATAATAATGAGGATATATACAGTAGAAATCAGGGATCGAAGTGTGGTTGTTTGCTTGTTTTGCTTGGACTACAAGCACTAGCTAGTTTCTAGCTTTCTCTACTACCATGGAATAAACTCTTGGGCAAGGAGTTGTGTTTAATTAGTTCTTTCCTTGAAAAAATAGTGTAGTTTGGATATTCAATATTCATGTTAACTTTTAATTATTTTAAATTAAATTATTATTTTAGATCAAAAGGGATAAAAAAAATCCTTGAAAAAATATAAATGTAGTCTCGTCTCCCAAAAACACTTTCACCAACAATAATGACCATCGTGAATAAGTATTGCTATATTAATAAGACAAGTAAAATATGATAGAAGAAGTAGTATTTCATTACTAATTTTGGATTTTGGTACAAGGAAGTGTTCTCGCACGGGATGTGCACATACATGCATGTGGTCGTGCACCTCGCATGATTTATTTGAAGCTAGATTTTAGCACGAATCTTGTATAGTCGTGCACGTTGTATTGTGTTTAGTATTTTATTGCATAATATATATATTTTAAAAAAATAGCTAAATATTCATCTTATTTTCTTGCTATTTATCACTTGTACCACAAAATAAAGAGTGTGAGCCGTTGTTGTAATGAGCTACATCGGTTTAGACGTTTAGTGCAGTTTATTTGTCACCTCTAAATACTATCACAAAATAATCACTTCCCAATAACTTTTTATTCTCTAAATTTATACCTTGGATGATACTATGATAGACTTCAATTGTGGGCTGCGAGCTGTGGGCTTATGTTTCATTTGGATTGGGCCAACAAGCTATTTGATTATTACATCAAGTTATTAAAAGTTCGCTCCTAGTAAATTAGTAGTAATTAACAAGATCATGATAGTATGCGATGTCACTATTTGAGGAAATGTTCTCGCACAAAGTGTGCACAAACATGCCCGTGGTCATGCACTTCACACGATTTAATTGAAGTTAGATTTTAGCACGAATCTTGTTTAGGATTTAATTGCACAATATTTTAAAAAAATAACTAAATATTCATCTCATTTTCCTTGCTATTTACCACTTGTACCAACATTGTAATGACTAATAAACTGATTGGATTAGTTTAGTCAATAAAGAGTGTGAGCCACTACTGTAATGAGCTACATCACTTTAACCGTTTAGTACAATTTATTTGTCACCTCTAAATACTATCACAAAATAATCACTTCACAATAAATATTTATCACGAAATAGATTTAGACATTTACTTTGACTGATATAATTCAACTACGGGCTGTGGGCTCATGTTTCATTTGGATTGGGCCAACAAGCTATTTGATCATTGCATCAAGTTATCAAGTCCATTCCAATGTATTTTTCTCTCATAAATTCGCTTCCTTGTAGTTTATTTGTCATCTTTAATTCTCTAAATACTGTTACAAAATAATCACTTCCCAATAAATATTTATTTCAGTGGCATCAAACCCTTCCCTTTATACGGGAGGTGGTGAGTTTGAGCCTCAGTGCTGGCAATCTCAGTACTGGCAATATTGACTCTTGTGCCTCAATAGGTTAAGAAAGTAGTTATGAACAGATACTGCATTGTAATAAAGTCAGTAGTATTTAAAAAAAAAATTATTCCCAAAATAAATTTTGACCTTTACCTTGAATTATTCTGTGGAAATCCTAATTTTTAAAAATATTTGGTAATAATAATAAATTATAATTATAATATTCAAAATGTCGTACAAAGAGTAGATACTGAATTACCTTCTTTTTTTTTTTTGTTTGAACAATTAAATTTTACATGAATTTACAACATTGGTTAAATGACTGTCCGAATTTATATGTTATATAACAGTATAATCAAAAGGGAACGACGTCGCTGCAATTGTAATCGTCTGAAATTGCAGTGAGGTCTTCCGGCCAACAGTCGCGAAGCAGCTTCAGAAGCATTTGCGCTTTCCGTTTCGCCCGTTCTGTACAATCGCTTTGGACGAGCAGTAGCAACTGAGTCATCACGCCCGCCGCCGCCGCCTCTCGTTGAGCTTGTTCGGAGGCGGAGCATATCGAGAGAAGAGCTCCGGCGGCGTACTCAGTGGCCCGGTGCGAGATCTTCAGGATGATCTTCACGAGCAGAGGGACGGTCAATGCGTGGGCCGCGAACGCCGCACATCCGGCTGGAATTCGGCATAGAAGCTCCACCGTAGCTAGCGCTCTCTCCGCGTCGCACTTGTCGAAATCCTGCAACCGATCCATCAACGCCTCCACTGCTCCGGCGGTAACCGCTTTGTGCCGGTATTGCTTCGCCAAACACAGCGCGAAGAGTGCCTTGACTCCGATCTTCAAGGCTCGAGAATACGACAACGGACAATTGAGAATTCCGACGATTCCTTCGAAGATCTCATCGGCATTGCTGATTTGAGCTCTAAGCTCCGGCGATCTAGTTCCGGAGAGAACCGATTCTATCAATGCCGCGGAGTTCATTCGGACATCAATTGAAGGATTTGAGAGCAGAGACACAAGGTAACGAACTCGAACCGGATCGGAAGACACAAGGACGGATTCAACCTCCGGGAGGGGGAACATTGACAGAACGGCGAGTGACTCGTGACTCAGCTCAGGCGAGTTGGAATCCATATTCGAGAACAAAATACAAAGCAGAACTTCCCGCGCGTTATTCGCTAAAATAACGGAACGGTTCTTATCCGATTCACAGGCAAGTCCTCTGAGTCTCCTCAGTGCAGAAAGCCTGGTCCTCGAATGGCTCTGCGTTGAAGACGCCTGGCTTAGCAAGGACCGGACCAAACCCGGTTCAGCCGGCTGTTTCGGGGTAGGAATCCGCTCAACTCCAAAAGCCCGGTTCGCCACACACCACTCCTGTATTAGCCGCCGGAGAGTATGATTCGGAATCAAAGTAAAGTCCATGAGCGGCGCTCTGGTTACCGGACACGTAGTATTCCCGGTAGCCACCCAGGACTCTATGCTTGCCCGATCATACGTCTGACCGGTACACACGGTCACCGGATCCCGCATCAGCTCCAAAGACACCGGACACCGGAAGTGGTACGGGATCTGAATCCCAATATCCAGAGAGTCTAAACTTCCAGGCATGCTTTCTTTACTCCCATCTCTATATATCTCTGTGTGTTCCATGTTTGTGTTTACTATAAAAAAATATCTGAATCTGAAAAAAATTCTTTGAACTTTATCGGGGGAAGGCAAGGGGTGTTATACGGATAGAGGAACAGAGGAGCATACCAAACAGGGCGTGGGGGCTTTTTCTCAGAGTTTCTGTTAGATATTGTTCTCCCTTTCCTGACTGTGCATGTAGGACTAGTATAGTAGTATACTACCTCCCTCACGTGTACATTATTTACTATATTTACGCCTGAAATGGACATATGCATTTAACCAGGGTTGGGCACTTGGGTGAGAGGAGGAGAGTACCGTTTGGTTGGTTGGTTGATTAGTCGAGAGCCGTGTGGTCAAAGCTAGTGTACTGTTGGCCTTGGCCCCCCGTAGTGGGACCCAATGCATGCTCAAATCCAACTCCTGTTTACGTCAATGGGGTATTAATGAATGGACATCTCCTCTATCATCATTTTCCAGGTTTGATGAATCATGATTGTGCATTATAGTTTAGGCACTCTTGACTTTGCATTTTAGTCCGTTCTGGATAGGAATTATTCCCCGAATATACGTTATGTATATCTTTTTGATATTAGAAATAAGACAAATGTCATTCAAAAAAATACTTTATAAACACACTTTCAGAATCCTATAACACCTTAACTTCATAATGATTTTGAATGAATTAAATTATGGTGATTTAGTTGTTCTTTAGGTGAAGAACTAATGCTTAATGCTCATAAAAAATCATTCCTACAAGAGGGTAAAATTCACATAGATTCTGTATCATTAAATGCAATCTTCTACTTGAAAGCCAATTAAGTTATCCGTGAAGAAATTTGTTATTCCGTAACCTCTATAAAGGTTTATATTGCTAGATTATATTAGTAAGGTAAGCAATAAATTAACTAATACTTGTATTTTGTTATTTCTTTCACACCCCTCTTAATATTCATTTATAAAATGTAACATTATGTGACTGTTTTTTTTTTGGTAAAATTAATTATTAAATAAAATTTTTAAATTCATGTCAATCTATTCATAAGCATCCACTAAACATAAAGAGTTTTATTGTCACTTGAACTTATAGGTAAATTTAGAATGAAAAAATAACATTATTCTTTTAAAAAAAGAAACAGGGGTGGGGTTCTATTACTTATGTTAGCTAGGGCGCCATTTTTGCATGAGCAACAGAGATGAGTTTGAATTTGTATCGGAGAATTCGAGGTGGATACATTAAATTGAATTAAATGATGATAAAGCTAGGAAGTTTCGATGATGGGGGCCAGGCTTGCACCAACCATAAAACAGAGTAGCAAAAAGGGTATAAATGATCTTATGCAATTGATAAAAAAAAAAAACTGTTACTATTATTATAAGATCCACTTTAAGTGAAGTTTATCTTGTGATATTAATTAATAAATTTGTTCATTTTAAGTGAAGTATATATTGTGATCTTAGTTAATAAGTATGTTACTACTGTTAGAAGATCCATTTTAAATGAAGTCTATCTTGTGATCTTAGTTAATAAAATTATTACTAATGCTAGAAGATTCATTTTAAGTGAAGTCTATCTTGTGATCTGAATTAATAAAAAATTAAGAATAAATATGAATTTATTTTGTCTATAATTTATAGTGATGTGCTTAAATAGATAAATAAATTTATGTTAGCCATAATTAACTGGTTGAAATAGACATTAGTGTTTTAGTACCAGAAACAGTAAATTAGTCCACCGAATTGAATTAGGTGCTGATCTTTGGCTTGTACGGTGGGTCAGATCTTTTGCTGGCCAATATGGGTGGTCAAAGGTCAAAGATGAACAGAGAGAATGTGAGGGGCCCCAGGTTGTCCCTCTCCCCAATCTCCCCTATCACATAATGATACATGAACCGTCCACTCTAAACCCTGACAACCTTTACGGTGAGCATACTTGTGCGTGTACGTTTTAATTTATAGCCACCTTCTTCAAGTTTTGTATATGCAAATACGTCTGCTCCGTCCAAAATAGGAGATAGAAGAATTATACTCCTGAAGTACAAATTCTATTCCTTCATTTTTACTTCAAGAAAAAATGTCTATATCAATAATTTGTGAGAGGAGTAAAAATGTAAGAATCTATGTAATATTTTTCGAGATAGAATGAATAGCGCATAAAGTTTATTTCTTGTTAATATTTTTTAATTGAGTTTATTGTATGGACTTTTTAGTAAATGATAAATTTTAGTTAAGAATTGTGCTCAGGGTATAGGTAGGTTTCGATTCTTATTACGAACATTAGGGGTGTGTTTGATTCGCACATAAAAATCGGAATCGAAATGAATATCAAATACTTGATAATAGTAATGCGTTTTGGTGAAAGTATTTTGCATGTTTGGTAGTAGGTTGGAATGAGAATGGTTATTAATAGTTGAGGAAGCAGAATAGGAAGGTGATGAAACTCTTATTTTATTAAAGAATGAATTTTGCAATTAAGGGGTAATTAAAACACATAGTAGTGACCTGTCAACGAAACAATAGGACTTTGATATCCATTCATGATAGTAAAAACTGCCAACCAAACACACCCAAAAGTTTTGATTTAGATTTATTCTTTGTACGTAAAAATGTACAGTTTAATATTATGTTTTGAAACTTTTTTTTTTTGGTAAATTTACAGGGTCTTTCTCTCCGTCCGTTTAACGGTCCGGGGTCCACCCACGTTCGCTCCGGGAGCTGGCCCAAGGGGAATCGTCAGTTGTGAGAATTGAACCCGAGTTCTCCCGAAATTCCTCCCCACAAAGAGAGCTCACTTGCCATTTGAGCTACCCCATTGGATTATGTTTTGAAACTAAAATAGCTCGACTTATGTACTTATGGACTTAGGGTATGTTAATAAGATTCAGCATATAGTCCGACAAAATCAATAAATTAGAGTTATCAAAAAACAATGAGATATGAGATATGAAGCATCGTCGTTTAGTGGGGTGGCGGTCTTGGCAACAGTGTGGTGCCAGGTATCGGACGACCCGGTTTGTCTGTAGTCAACCCGGCAAACTTGCCGGTACAGCTTCAACCATTGCTTCCCCAATGATGCACGTGTAGCTGGAGCACACTCCCGCCCACGTGCACCCAGCGGAGCACATACACCGCACCGCTGCTGGGTGTAGTAATTCATTATCCATATATATATTATAGATTGAACAGGGTGGAAAGTTGTCGATCTTGGGATATTGGGTTTTAATACGCGGATCTATAATGCCCCGCACGTTCAAAGTTTCAAAGAATGCGTGCCTGTTAATGGCTGTAATAAATGGATTGGGAGGAGATGGAGTAATTAAAAGAGTGTTTTATGGAGAAAATCAATTTCTAAAGTGGTTGCAATATAATGCTGAAAATGAGAAGGGTCCGAAATTTTTAGTAGTTATGTGACTTTTATGCACTTTACAATCTAGATTGAGGTGGCTCCTTTCATGTTAATGTGATCACTAGATTTAGCACTCTTCACTATAAATCTAGAGTCAAAGGTGTTGATTCAAAGTGTAGGGGTTTAATTGTGTTAACATGTAAAGATTAGTTAGGAAAAGATTGGAAAGTTCCAATTAAATATATCTATAGAGAGCAAAATTGAGTTACAGATTTGGTGATAAAGTAAGTTGTTCAATAGAGAAAAAAGGGAAGAAAATTCATGGGGTTTCAGATGGTGTTTTATAGGTGTTTCGGAAAAATAAGTTGGGTGAGATTAACTGTTTCGGATTAAACCCCTCCATTTGATTTTTTTTAAAAAAAAAAAAAAAGAAGGAAAAAAAAAGCATGTAGTCAAAGGCAACATCCTTTTGGAAGGTTAGGTTGGATTAGTCTTACTTAAAGTAGCGAGTAAGAAAAAACACATAATTATATAAATTATACTTCATGTTATTAAAGTATAAAAATAGTTACTACGTATTTATGAAGCCAAAAGAGATATTATCTAAAAAAATTACAAATTTTATTCTTACTAACACTTTTTTAGTTAAACCCATCAAACAAAGTGCAACCTTTGCAAGTCCAAAATATAAGAGTGTAAACAATGAACTATAAAAAAAAAAGAGGTTAAAGTGTCATCTAGCACCATGAACTATAACGGATTCTTCATGGCGCACCCTGATCTTTCATGAGTGACTTATCGATCCATAAACCATAAAAAAAGTTTCGTCTAAAATTTTTTACAGGTCACCTACAGGTTATAGGTAATAATATGCTGACATGGATTTTTTTTTTGAATTTTTTTTTTGTCTAGCAACTTTGCCATTTTCCACAGCCATGCTGCTGCTACCTCCCTTCGCTGCATTCTTCATCACCTACTCGGATAATTATCTCGACCTCGATCTCGTTGACACCGCCACTGTCGCTGCAACGCCAAAAACTGGCACTAGCTCCGGCGTCTTCACCCAACCGAAGCTCGTTTCGTAAAGACACCGACCTGAGATGTTTTTTTTTTTTTTTTCAATTTCCGGCGCCACACAAGACTTTCTCTTCATATTCATATAGCTTTGAGAATCTTTCCGATTTCTTACAGTGACTATTGCCAATCTTGGCATTTGGCCATACTTCTCAAATTTGACTTTTAATTTATTTCTGAGGCAATCTTAGATCGAATAGTTTGTGCAAATGTGCAATAGCTTAACCATCTATGACGGTGGCTTGATGATCTGATCTGATGACATTGCAGCTACAAATAAAATGTAAATAAGCTATAAATTCAAGAATAATAGGTCTTTTTCTTCACAGTGCTTGGTAAATGAGGAAAATTGGGATTGTTGAATAGAAAATTAACATAATCATGAATCTCACATAAGAACATACTCAAAACATGAATATGCAAGCACAAATATCTAACACATCTAGTATATATATATTTCCAAGCCTAAGCTACACAGTACTTACAATTCTATATTAAGTTATGAATTCAATGGAAAAAAAAAAAAGAAAAGAGTTAAGCATGTGGAAATGGTTCAACGTATAGAAGGTAGTAACCTCAAGCTGGGTGGATTTCACAGCGCAAATGAGATGTAAAGCATGTACATATCTATGTAAAATGCAAAGTGTCAAAGCTCAAGTGTCACCACCATCAGCCAAAGCCTTGTTACCAGCAGTAAGCATGTAAAGCATCTTCAAATCAACGTCCGTTGTTTCCTTTGGGTTTACAGAAACTGAGGGATATTTCCCGTTTTCGATGGCACGGTTCTTGAAAACCAGCGACGATTTACCTCCGATCCGTCTCCAAACGAAACCTTCATTCTCTGGTTGAAGTTATGAACTTGCAACGAGATATGGAACGTGGGATGTCGCGGGAATTTCTTGTATTAGATTGCTGCAATGGAGAATTATGGGGATTTGGATTTAGGGGTGTACAGAGCGTTTAGGGGTGGACTGAGGAACCAAAAGCAACATTTGCGAAGCTGTGTATCCTTCTTATTGGACTACATTCCATGGTAATTCTTGACGATTTTGGCATTTTCCGGTTGCCGGACACGGTAAACTTGGTCGCGAGGGAGTTGGATTGCGTAGGTCTCGGGAGCCTTCCCCGGTTGGACGGCAGCAAAACCGTCAAGTATGTTAACACTGGGTCACCCTTCCGGCCATCGCCCCCCGCCGGTGAGACCCGCCCCTCCATGGAAGAGCGGCAATGTAAGACGGCAAAATATGGTTAAATGATAGAGTTTTTGGTTTGCATGGTCGGGGACGGGATAAGGTTTCATCAGCATGCTATTTTTTGGGCGCCGGATTTGAAGATGATTAGCCCCAAACATCATCATTTGGAATACTTTAGATGCAACAATATGAAAAAGTCAGCTTCTTGATCCATTAAGTTTATTTGACCAAGCAAAGACTCACTTAAAAGAAAAAAAAATTCCACATCAGCACATTACCTGCGCCATGTCATCAGGAAACCGAGTAACCTGTAAAAAATTCTAGGCGGTATTTTTTTTATAGTTTGTGGATCGAAAAGTCACTTATTAAAGTTCAGGGTGCGGCATGAAGAATCCGTTATAGTTCATGGTGCGAGATGACACTTTAGCCAAAAAAAAATTTAAAAAAAAAATCCCGTCAATATTCGGCAATGCGATTGCGAAACAAATTTTTGTACAACTAGTCTCGTATTATTTCGTTATACCTTGCAAGACATGAAGAGTAAAATGCAATTTGGAAGTTTAGCTAGCACCAAGTTCACTACGTGGTAAAGAAAGTAAAAAACGAACATTTACAAGCCTTTAACATATCTTCAAAAAAACAACTAGGCTTTAACAAACGTAAAACCATAAAGGTAACCATTGGTGGATCGGATTGGATCAGTGAAACTTTGCGACTACGAACACTGTGAACTGCTTAGGACCCTCTCAATGGCCGCCACATAGAACTCCTTAGGCATGGTACCGATGACAGAATCACATTTCTCTCCATTGTTAAACAACAAGACTACTGGCACTGCCTTGATGTCGTAATTCTCAGCAATTTGCAAGTCGGTATCTGCGTGGAGTACAAAGCATTTTATTCTTCCTGAATAATCAGTTGCGATTTCATCAATCACCCTATGGACCATCTGGCAGGGGCCACACCAACTGGCATAAAACTCGACCAGTACAGGCACATCACTGCTCAGAACCAATTTGTTCCACGACTTACCAGTGACAACTCCAGCTGTAAATCACAAAACATGAAGCAGTCAATGAATATAATCAAGTTTTTAATGTATTCAGTTTTCATTAAGTATCCTGTCACAAGTGGTATCAAGAATAAAAACTCATATCCTCAGCATAAGATACAACACACCTCTGCCAAAAATCTAAGTTACAAAAAATAACAACCGAAGTTCAATGCTAAGTTGTCGCCTAGATGCTTTCAGGTCATGATCCGAGAATCATATTGATGGGTTGGATAGAGGAGGCCCGGGAGGGCTAGTGGTCGTCCTAGGCCCATTCCTGACCGAAGATGGGGGAGACGTTTCAGCACACCTAAGGTACAGCTAGAGGATCTGATCTCATTCCAGAGATTATGTCATTTAGGGGAGCACTTTCCAAATTTCCTCGGTCAATCAAATCTATAATTAATGGCCTGTGATTTCCAAGATTACTTTCCTATTTTAATCCAGCACTCAAATTAGAATCGGAGGCCTATAAATAATTAAATACCCTGAAGAAGGGTTTGTCAAAGGTTCAAAATCTTTCATTCTCTAAGCAATAATAGCATTCTACTCTCTCCAATTTTCTTGAGTACTATATTCTTGTTTCCGATCGGTTGAGTAACTTGAGTTGGCTTACAACAGCTAAGGTAGTAAAACCAACACATAAAACAAACAATATCCCATCATCTAACCTTTTCAAATCCCACTCTCCTCCACCAATTCTCAAGTTTTTAATCCTAAACTCAAGAATCAAGTTACAAGAACTCCAATAAGGCTATAGTGAAATTAAACATTTCACTAATTTGCAACATATTGCACATAATCACATAGCTTCACAAATCAGTCTAGTCTGAATATATGCAAAAGTAAATATATAGAAGAAAAGAATTAATAACAAATAGATATATGGCAATACATATTTATGACTCATGAGTTTTGAAATAAGAGGATACCATCCAGATTCAAGGGATTTCCAAAGCCAGCTTATAGACAGAAGATTTGGTAAAAAATAAATAACATGACTGGAAATAAAGAACCAACAATGTTTTAAGATCAAACCGCCAAATTTCCCAGAAATACATATATAGAAGTATTCATAACAGATTCCATCCTGAGCATACAGCAAGAGAGAACACTTAGCTGCCGAAAGAAATGACAACATAAACTCCAAACGGTTCCATTTTCATATGCTTCAACCCTGACTGATGATCACTTCCATATTTTAATTTCTTCCATTTTAACAAAACTAATTTTATGTTCAACGCATCCACACCAAAACAACGCATCTCAATTAGGAGACCAAATTTCCAATTACCTTTAGCAGGTCTGCGAAACTCACCAAAGAAAAATAATGTCCAATTGGAACCCATGCATAGCAATCTGGAACAGAAGAAAAGGGTATCTATGGCTATTGTGCATCATGAATTTTACAAAGAGAAACGAGGCAATTATGCTACTGAGAAAGGTAAGGCAATCAAGTCAGCTGATCAACTTAAAATCACCGCATTAATTTTTCTACACAGCTGTGTTCCTATGTAATTTCAACATTTCTATTCCTCCATGTCTTTCCTTGCCACCATTCAGCATTTCAGCCTAAACAAGCAAGCCCTAGAAGCACTTAACCACTTAACATAAACAGAAGAGAAAAGGCTTCAAGTATAACTCAGCAAATTTTTTCAAGTAGCCAAAGCACAAGCCATTTCTAGCCTAGGCGAGTTGATTATTGAATCAGAACACGATATATTTTACGCGGATCCAATTATGCACTGTTCGAAATTTGAAACCATGCAATATGATTTACAAATTCTGAGAAGCATAAATATCGGAAATCCGCAATCAGGTTCTAAACTTAAACTACACACAGTATTAAGTGAGAGAGAGAGTGATCGGTTTCCAGACCTTTGGAGTCACGGAGACAAGATATGCGCAAATGGGAAGCCGATGGAGATTTCAAGCTCCTCTTGAGCTGTAATGGCAACAGGAATCTGAGATTCACCTTCTGCGGGAAGTTGGACGGGAACGAACAGATTGAGCGGTGGCGGAGAGGCGTCTGCGGGAGTGGTAGAGAGGAAGGAGTGGCACAACTCGAAGCCATTTTCAGTACGATCATCAGATTTCAAGAAATAGATCAATTCCAGCAGTATTGAGTAGTGTTCTAGGGCGAACTCCGAAAGGAAGATCCACGATTTCCAGATACAATTTAAAAATTACTCAGAGAATCAGAGCGGAGGACGACGGTAATTTGGTAACGTGCTCTTTTTTTTTCTTTCTTTCTTTTTTTTTTCCTCTTTTTTTTTTTTTTTAATGACTAAAAAAATTGCAACTATTATATAAAAATGCACGCTAGATAAATAATAGAGGATAAAAAGTTGTATGAGACGTAATTTCAGTCATAATTATTGTTACGAGTTGATATTTAGTTAATTTTTATGACTAAAATTATGTTAATCTGACTCGTCTCACAGATTCAGACGATCTCACACAAGTGTGATCCATAATAATTTTGTCTAATACGGAGTAGTTCACAAATTATATAAAAGATGTAAATTACACAAAAAAAAAATTGTGTAACGTATTTGATTAGGATAGTTAAAAATAATTTGTAATATTCCGGCATGAAAATCATATTGCACTTATTATTTACTTCTTTCAAAGCACATTTGTGCTTATTTTGCTATTTGGATTCGAGGGGTGAGTCATGAATCTATATTGGCTATGGCAATTGGGTTAGAGTTTGAGCTTGTGTTAGAATCTTTGTACACACAACTGTATAATTTGATATCAAGTTTATAAGTTAAATTGATTTGATTTATATGAGTTTATGGAGTCTAAGACATATTTCAACGGATTAATACTTAGGAATACTCAAGAATCAGTATTGTATTCACATCGCGTATGTATGTATAGTTAGATTGCATAGGCAGTCAGATATACACAGAGATAGAAATTTATATCATAACTTCGGGTTCACCTTTCATCACAATTCATGCTGAATATTTACAATTTCAATATGTAAATTGTAAACATTTAATTGTAAATAAATATTTAATATATAAATTGTGAATATCCAGTAATCCTATATGTAAATTGTGCACTTTAAAATCGGTCCCCTTGAGTCCATAGAATAATTTGCCGGTATAACAATTGCCATTACTCTTAGGTGTCTTAGATTAGCCCATTTATATTTCGTTAACCCATCAGGCCACTAGCCCAGCCCAATAACATGTTTTTTTTTTAGCTGATTTGTTAGAAAAATATGAAAAATCATGTTCATTTTTGTAATAAATTTATTTATTAAAAACAATAACAAGATAGTTTTAAAAAATCATCCATAATTTACAGAAATGGCAGTCTCAGATATATATGCACAATGCTAGCTAGCTAGCTATAACGGGAAGAAGAAGATCTGAAATTCAGATCACAACAATTTTATACATGAAGATCATTGTCCAAACCTCCTAATCTAATTAGAGACTGACTTTGCACAAATCTTAAATTTATGCATCCATTCCATTCCACTCTACTACCAAGGCCCAGTAAGCGTCCTCTTCAAGCATCTTGGTTTACTTTCCCATGGCACAAACATTTTCTCCCTCATCTGTGGACACACACATCCAATATGATCATCAAAACCCATACTCCATAAACAGAAACTAGGTTTATTTCATGAAAACAGATGCCCCAACGTTGTCTTTTTAAGGAACAAACACCAATACACTATCATGACATTTAGTATTCAGTAATCATATTAGACTTCGATTATATGGATTCACACACTGGTTCATGTAATGTAATGACATTGGTACTAAAGCTAACTTCAGTTTGATGCATTTACCTGATTTTTCCGCTTCTCCAGAAATTCAGCCTGTGGCAACACACACATACATGAGTGATTATGATCATTGTATTTTCAAAACAACCTTAGATTTGTTGGCTTCACAGACATACCTGTTTTTTCATCAATTCTTGGTTGATTTCTTTGAGCTTTTCTACTTCCGCTTCCAACTCTATGGTATAGGCCTGCCATGTTTATGCAATGGATGTTAATGCATGGTTTACAGCTGATGCTGTTGGGCTTTTTGAATGAATGGTTGCAAGATGATAAAGGGGAACCAACAAATTTGTTGGAGCCAGAAGAGAAAATTAGAATCTGCAATAAGTAATGTTTCATTTATGTAGATCACCTGCTTCCTGGCTCGTGATCTTGCAGCAGACTCTCTGTTCTTAATCATTCTCCTACGCCTCCGCTCCACCACCTTTTCGATAGAGTTACATGCTCTCCTTCCTCTCCCGCCTTCGTTAAATGCATAAGGCGTAGGGGATAGGGATGACATGCCCAGATTACTATTAAGAGCCACATCTGAAGACAATGGAATTCCAGGGGATCCTCCTCCTCCTCCTCCTGCAGCCCCATTTTGGCGTAATCCTGCCATGCTATTCGCACTGCCTTGGATAAGTTCTCCCTGAACAGGATTAGTGTTATGTGGAGGACTTGGCATTCCAAGAGCAGGACGCCTTGCTCCTGACCTAGCCTGCTGAGCATTGTTTTGTAATTGCATTGGAGAGGCAAAGGTCAAGGTTGTCTGCTTAGGAAAAAGTGGTTGGTGAAGCTGAAGCTGTTGATGATGCTGCAAAGGTTGTTGCTGGGAAGATCTGGTGGCTCCTACACTAAGCATTGAATTAGATGCACCAGGAAAGGCAGCACTGTTATTATCTGTGATTTGTTTTCCTGGTTCTTGAAATCCCATACTATTCAGCTGAGCCACACTGCTGGCAAATCCAACACTATTTGGAACCATTTCTTCCCTTACAACCCCTGCTTTGAACAAAAACTCTTCCAATGTCATTTCCCCCAAAGTAGATTGTCTTTGGCCAAAGCTTGATCCACCATAGCCACAATCTTTGGTGGCACCACTGTCTTTCTGAAAGTCTTTCCACACTTCATCCACAGTTTTCTGACTGAGCGTCCTGGGCAGCGTTAGAGAGCCTTGTCTCTGCAAGTTCCCACCAGGGAAACTACCATTATCTCCTGCATCAGCACAACATGCCTGGAAGGGTTGAGATTCCTCAGCAGTCCAAATGCTCTTCAAAAGATCCTCCATATTCATAGACCCGAAATCCTTCCCAAGTCCGCTAAATGTTGTCTGGAGCTCATCAAATGTCAAGGAGTATATCGAAGATTGTCGAGCCAAAGGGAAAAGACTGGCTGGCTTCCCTCCATTACCTTCTGGCTGTGGTGTCTCCACAAAGTTCTTGAAGTCCAAGTATGACCCCATCATTGAACAACAAGAAACAGATCACACAGCTGACAAAAAGTT
>CM008334.1:1544221-1564055 GCA_002525835.2 Ipomoea batatas | reverse complement strand
TTATTTATAGTGAAATATTTTGATTGTGTTGTGATTCATATGTTGTGGTAACTGGTAGTCCTTCTGGACGAAAACTACATACTCCTGACATATGCCCCATGCATCTATGTTTCAGGTTACTGAAAGTGGAAAACAGGAACGCCACTTGGTTGCAACAGTTGGCAAATTTAGCGTGATATGGAATTTCCAGCAGGTGAAGGACAGTGCACATGGCTGCTATCAGGATCAGCAAGGGCTCAAGAGTTGCTATTGTTACAAGATAGTGTTGAAGGACGAGTCCATTGTCGAGAGTCGGTTCATGCATGACAAATTTGCAATAAGCAACTCTCCTGAAGCTCCATTGGTAGTGGCAACCCCTATGAAGGTTACTTCCTTCAGCATGCCCAGCAGGCGGTGAAATTTTGGATTTTGTAGCTACTAGCTCATAGTCTGTTTATAAGCATGCATTTGAGCTGTTGTTACTGGCCTTCCATGATCATTTTTTTTTTCCACGGTATCTGACAGTTTTGCTGTGTGAAATGGAGAATTTGGTTCTTCCACTACTTGTTAATCATTTGTGAGCTTAGTTCATCTATTCTAAATTTCTACTGTCCAAGAATTGAAACTTGTTTGAAAGAAACTACCTTGTACATTAACGTTGTTCAGACAATACAAAAGGTATTGAACAAAGAACATCCACCAAATTAATGCTGTAAACACATTATTAGAACTGGTCGCAGTTTTGTTCTGAATGAACACTGAAGTGTGCCATAAGCCTTAACTTACATAATTTGGCACAAAAGTTGCAATTTTTAAATCCGCACCAACCATCTCTCTCCTCTTCGCAGAAGTCAAATGTAAGAGTAAATCCCCAGCTTCAATGCAATCAAGTTCAGGTTCTTATTTCCATTTTGTTGTAATACTTGTTTATTTCATATTTTAGCAGGATTGCAAAGAGGTCTCGGAGCTACCAAGGAACAGGGTTCGAAAGTTACTTGAACGGAATGAGAAAGAATACTGACTACAAATCCATTCCGTGCCTTGGTATTGACGTATTGTCAACTCTATGTTCTATGCGTTTTGAATTAGAGTTGGCACATATTTTTCTTGTTTAATTTGAACATTATTGCATGTCCCTTTCTTTAGCCAACTGGTAGCATAATGCATCCATAGTCCTTTACGTATGTGGGTATTAACTAGATGCTAAGAATTTCATGAACTGCATTAAGACCTGTGCTTTTCTGCATAGTTAAAAGCCAGCCTCAAATGAAAAAGGAGTGGACCAAAAACATTGGCATCTCAAAAAGAAAAAGATGCAGTAGCTTTTGAGAATCTAGTTCTTCATAGCATGTTTGTCTAGATATTATTCATCTTTATTCAGCCGCCCCCCCTCGAGGATAAGAATTCCTTGCTTTAATGTGATAGGTCTTCACAAGCTGTCATTTCTTTTGGTTACACAAATCACATCCATTCTTAACTCTTTCTACTGCACAGTGGCCCTTGATTAACTATGTCTGATTCGCAATATCCAGCTTACGCTCTTCTTCTTCTAGTGAAAGTACACGCAGATGTACCTGGCCTGTCAATGTGTAAAGAATCAAGAATATATTATATTCTCTGCTTACTAGGTGCATGGAATCACATCTTACCGTGTTCTTAATTCTTTACCTGTTAATTAACCTAAGAACGCGGTTTGCCATTCGTGTGGGAATAAAGTGGTTCTTCTTTATCTTTGAAAAGTGGTTCTTTATTCTTTGTATTGTATGCGCCAGAATGTCTTGTGCATTAATGTTCATACCTATTTATTGCTTGACAACAGGTTGAGATTTTCATGTACTCTAGTTTTCGCTCTATCAACTGAAATAACTGCTGAAAGAATGACGAGCACAACTTTTCTGGATATGCAGTATAGCCTCTCCAAGAGAAGTTTCTTGAGGAAGCCGACTAATATGTTCTCCCGCAGTAGGCAAAACAGTAGGCAAAACTCTGGCTTGGGGCCGGATTACCAACCGAGTATGTATGATCTGAAGAAAGTCTTTGACAGATTCGATTCCAACCGAGATGGAAAGATCTCCCCAGATGAGTACAAGGCCATATTAAGATCCATGGGAAAGACCATGCTGCTTACGAGGGAAGTCCAGAAGATATTCGAGGTTGCAGACTCCGATGGTGATGGGTTTATAGACTTCAATGAGTTTGTGGAAGTGCAGAAGAAGGGTGGAGGCATGAAAATGATGGACCTGCAGACCGCATTCAAGACGTTCGACAAGGATGGCGATGGGAAGATCAGCGCGGGGGAAGTGTATGCGCTGCTGCAGAGGCTCGGGGAGAAGTGCAGCCTGCAAGATTGCAAGGAGATGGTGAGAGCCGTGGATGCTAACCGAGATGGCGTGATCGACATGGATGAATTCATCACCATGATGACTCGCTCCGCCCGGCTCTGTTAGAATTTGCAGGCCAAACTAGCAAGGGAAAATGAGACCTGTAGTTAACTTGAATGATGATTGGCTTATGTAATAGATGCACCATAGCTTGGTGCTCTGTGTGTGTGTGTGTGTGTTTCAGTGTTGCTTCTACTGCTTTTGTGTAGACCTTTATGATTATGTGAGTTAACTTTCAATTGTAACAACCTTAAGAGCATAGAAGCAAATACTTGAATAATAATCTGTGTAATTTTATACATTCCAAATAACAATCTTTGTACTTGATTTATATATATTCTCATTCATTTTCATATTAAATAAGTAATATTCTTGTTGATAGACAAGGACAAGGAGGATTAGACAATAATGTCCTCGGCAAGTTGGAAATGGAGCCTTCACTTGCATCCTTAACCAACAACCGGAGATCAGAGGAGTTTACATCATCGGAAAAAGGCGGATGAACGGGCCAAAAAGTCTCGTCATTTTAACGGTGATTTTATTAAAACGGACGTTATAGGTTTAATATTATATGCAATTTCTATAGTAGTGTATGTACCATTGTACCATAAGGTGTCTAACTCTTAATATTATATGCAATTTCTGTAGTAGTGTATGTACCGTAAGGTGTCTAACTCTTAAGGAGGGGCATGTGATTTTTTCGGAACCGACATGATTCGAGAATATCTTAAATTTCCTGAGCTATATCAAACATTCTTTACATTTAATGTAACATTTGTAACAGTCTGTTTTATTACTGCTCTAACCGTTAAGTGTTCATGATTTATAATAATTTGTAATTAAAGCTTAAAATTGTATAAGCACCCTAACACATACAATAACGATAGGGGACACTTTGGGGACAACTCTATCCGAGTTGATAAGACTTCGACACCATGTGGGGATTACTTATACCGATCAATTATGGGCAATCCATACTGATTTAGTTTAATTTTAAAAAAGATAATTTGAAAACCAACAATATGTCAATATTTCATTCATAATATATGTATATACTGATATACACACATTATACAAAAAAAAAATACTGATATACACACACTTTTGCGTGTATATCTATAAAAGTTGATGCGGTTTCACGCAATGGTGTTCGAATTTGTGTGCATCAGACAAAGTAGATGAGGCTTAGTACGTCGGCCCAAGTCTCAACCAGATCATCTTAAGCTGTTAATGCTTAACTTCTACGTTTGATATGCACTGTAAATCTTGGTTTTGCACAACACTGTCTATATATTGATTCCTTTAATACATTATCTTTACATATTTAATATACATTATATTGAAGAATGGACCATTCTCTTGATCCGACATTGCAAACCGTGCTAGTGAACCAACAATAAGCATACTACAAGAAAATAAAGTCCATTTTCCCCTATAATGAAGAAGAAAAAACAAAATATATGTTTATCAGATGGGAGACCAAAAGCGAAACACTGCTTGTGACTTACACCAATAAGTCACTTTCCTTTTTGGTACATTCGATAGAGGCAAAAATTCAATAAGTCTTTTGTACCTGTGGTAATTCATTGCCTAGCTAGTTTTCTAATTACTGATTTTCATTTTTTAAAAGTGTAATCCAGGGTTATGCTATCGAATAGAGTGACTAATCCCATGACTAGTGTTGCAAAAATCTAGTCTAAGTGCAGATTAGGCGCTTGGCGCCGGTCGACCGCCTAACGTATCACCACAAGTAGCCGGCCGCCTAGACCTTCTAAACACCGACTAGGCCACTTAACCGGCCGATTAGCTATTGTTCTTTTTTCTTTTAAATAGATTATTTCACCCAAAACAATATCGATTTGAACAAAATAATGCTAAATTGTTCAACAAACTTGCACAATTTAGAATGAGAAAGACCATGTGAGTTTGAGGATAATTTTAGCAATCCATGTCTGGAATCAGAATCCTTTTGGCTTTTAACCATATCTGGACACCCATATGCAAAAGTGTTAGTCAAATGGATTAGCTCGGAGTGTTTTGGATGCGTCCATGAGAATTCAAAGAGAGAGAGTCTCATGACATGTGCCATATAAGTTGCCAGTTAGGCATAGGAGATAACAATGCAGTGATCTTCTGCCCAAGATGAAAATTGATAATCTTGAAACGGAGGATAACACATGCAACGCCGTTTATTTTATTGCTCTTCACATGTCTACAACGTTACATAAAGCAAAAATTAATTCGTCGTTAAAAAAGGTGTTTTGACTCGGATTAAAGAAAACAGATCTGAACAGCATTGTATAGTATATATCATCTGTCACAATTTTATATTTTGCACATTTGCATACTAATGTATTCGTTCTATATATCCAAGTTTATCTCATACACCTTTTAATAGTAGTTGCAGGTTTTTATTGTCATTTAAATTAATACGAAACAGATACTTTAATAACGGTTGTTACAATTTATGTATTAATACTATATGGGTATCATTGCTTAGCTTCATTGCAGTCATATGTGCATCTAAAGCGAAAATATAAATTGTTATCTATATTCTATATATGTTGAGAAACTTATTATAAAGTTAGTAACTTAGCATCCAAATATGTATATAACAAGTTACCATATACTGAGTAATTCGAGTCAAGTTGGTCGAACAATTGACTTGGTAACTACAAAGTTCAAGTTCGACTCTTTGATAGAGCTATTTATTGACTTTCTCGATTTAAACCGGTCAACTATACACAATCTAGACTAATTTAACTTCTCGTGGTCGGTTGCCGGCTACCGTGAGTTACATTATTGTGTGCTTTAAAAATTGGTATATTGAGGAGAGTACAACTTACAAAGCACAAGGTACTACTTTCCAAAAAGCATAGCATTATAACCCATTGTAAAATTTTCCCAATATATAAATACTAGCTACTCCGTGGCTAGCATTGTGTATATATGTGAGAATTCTCACGGTGGGGGAATTAGAGAGAGTTTTGGCTTGAATTTGAGCAAGCATTATCATATCCTCTCACCATGGCATGCATAAACATGTTGAAAAATGATCAGCAAGGCCTGTGCACATCTATGGGTCCAAGAATCTCCTTCTCTAATGACTTTGCAGATTCCCAGCACCCAAAGAGGCATGACCACAGCTACAAAGAAGCCCCAGTCTCCTCAGACTTCGAGTTCTCAGTCCCCACCTACAACATCATCTCTGCAGATGAAGTGTTCTTCAAGGGCAAAATCTTGCCCTTGAAGGAGAAATCCACCAAAACCACAACTCTCAGAGATGAGCTCCTCCAGGCTTCAGATGATGACTATGGTGATCTCTTCCTAAAGGGTACCAGCCGGTGGAGGGAGCGTTTGGGGTTGAAGAGATCCCCTGTTTTCCCCAAGAAATTATCCGACCGGAACGACGGCCCCCTCCAAGGAATTGATGAAGTTAAGGTTCAAGATTTGATCAACATTGCAGGTGGAAAGTAGTTTCCTAATTCCTAGTACTGTCCTGTTCTCTTGTTCATGTCCCAGCAGCTAATTTTTAAGAATATTTGTTCCCCTCCAGGCTCTGATCTGGATGGATAATGTCCTTTCTGTCATAATTTTTTCCTTTTTTTTTTCTTCTTCCTTCATATATTAGGAAGACTAGATGGATTCTGTACACATGTGTTGTTCTTATGTTCATCTTTTCTGTACAAAATGTTTGCACTCAGTCTAATAATATATGCACTTTTATACGTTGATCTGTTCTATATAGTTACGGACTCTCATTCTTGTAGCTCTTAGTTTATTTATGAATCTATCAATCTGCAGCGTGGGAGATATTCCCTGTCAAAAGGCATAAATATACTGGTTATGAAACATAAAATGACCATAGTAAATTGCAGCAATCTAGGTTGCCTGCCAGGCTGCCCAACCACCTTAGTTTCTCAGATCTTTCAACAGAGTGCATCTATACACAAAGCAAATGTATCTCGCCGACATTTATTTTGAGAACTGAAGCGAATGTAGTTCCTGGGCCATGACCAGATATTGAGAACTGAACTGATAAATGGGCCGGTCAAGCCCAACCTGACAGGCCTGTCACCCCAATGAGGACAAATTTTAATGTGGACCATGGGGAAGAAATAAAAGTCAATGGAAAATGTGGTGTTGGTCAAAGTAAAATAGGTATGGTTTTCAAGTAAATGATTCTCTTTTTTTTTTTGGAAAGTCATTTTCTAAATCTTCCTGAAGTAGTCACGCTTCTACCCTCCTATCAAACCACAATTTTTCTTACCACCAAAGTATGTTTCTTCTCTTTTTTTTTTTTTTTTTTTTTTTTTTTTTTTTTTTTTTTTTTTTTTTTTTTAGTCATAAATTATTTTTTTGATGGCAAATATTTTCAGATCTGGCAATCTGAAATGGTTTCCAGGTCGGAAACTTTCAGAAACCAATTGGCCACATACCCAGTCGACCAGACCGGTTTCTGATCAATTTATTTTGTGATATTTGGTTCCCGATTATATTGTTGTGATATAGTTATGCTCATCTTTTGGAACATGAATTAAACACATTAAAATAATTTTTTGAAATGCAACCAAGCATTGAAAAGATTTTTTTTTTTTAATGACAAACAAAGCCGGCCTATAAAAGATTTACGGCAACAACATGAAAACGTGTTTCTCGTTAATCAGTAATACAGTGTGAACCTCTTTATTTTCGTATGCGCCGTGTGCTAACTTTCCCTTTGTGGTGAATTATAGTCTTGTCGCTTTCTTATTAATTGTGTTATAGATATCAACGAGATTAGAAAACGTCGTTATTGGACATACATGCAAATTTTACTCCGATAAGTTCAAGGATTTTAACATGTCATCAGCCCTCACCAAGACACCAACCACTCGAAAGAGACTGAAAAGGAATTTAAAAACCTGCCAAAAAAATCAAGTACAAAGACCTACAAGGCTGCAACAGTGACTGCAAAACAAATTAATGTCATAGAATGGGCAAGTCTGAAACTGTGAAAGTGGTCTTTGATTACTAAAGGTGGGCAACTCTAATTCTATTTTTCATATAATTAATTTGAAAATTTCTAAGTTCTATTCTATATAAAAATTCTCTATTTATTTTATTGATTTGTGTATATTTAAAATTGAGATTAACAATTTTTTTTATAAATAAATAAAAGCTGTCAGAGAAATCATAGAAGCGTGGAAAATCTGAAGAACCGATTTATCCACGTGGCATTGGACAAATGCGTCGTGCACAATGCGCACCGCATATATGAAATATTATCATATATGTTCAGACTGTGCACTCTGACCTCCTAATATAAAAACTGAAGCTAAAATGTCAAATCATACTGAACTTATCAATCTCTACGCGTTCGGAAATCTTCTACGATTCTCATCGAGCCCTAGACTCCGAGAAGCATGGAGCTCAAGCCAGGTTTATCGGCTTTGGTCACCGGCGGCGCCTCCGGAATCGGTACTTCTTCTTCTGTTTCGCTGAAATGTTTACTGTTTGGACTCTCTGATTGATATTTTTTTTACCACTTTGGAACAAAATCTGTATATTCACGTAGTTGACTTTCGGTTCAGATTGGATAAGGTGATTTGATTTTTAACTGGAAGTGGATATACCGAGTTGACGAACATGTTAATGTTGAATGATTTTGCGAACGTGATACTGAAACGACTCATGATAGCAATTATACCTATGATAGCAAACGTACATGCGAGCTAGAGATTTGTTAATTCTAAATTGTGTCGTATAATGAATGCTTTGAGCTTAATCCGGTCGATTGTCGTTTATATTTTATATTTCTGCTTCTTATGGTTCCATGTGCTAATCATCGGGCAATAGGCTCCTAGAAAGATGTAGCTCAAGCCTGGCATATTGGCTTTGGTCACAGGTGGTGCCTCTGGCATTGAAACTCTCTCCTTCTGTTCCATTGAAAGAATTTTTTCCTGGATTCCATTGCATGATCAATCATTTTTTACCTGAGTGCACAAGTGACTTTGATCTATTTGGATAATTCTTTTATTCAAATAAGGTTTAAAATGATGTTCAGTTTAGATTTGGATTAGTTAAGGTGAGCTTATGTTTGAAGGGTCTCGTTGCAGTATTATTCCTATGATTGTGAATGTATTTTTGAACTAGTAATGCATTGACTCAAAATTATGAATGATTAATCTAAGCGTTGAGCTTGTTCTGAATTACTGCGTATTATCTTTAGAGTACAACTTTTGGGTCCAGTTTATACTTATTTCATGTGTATGCAGGTAGAGCACTTTGCTTGGCACTTGCACAGAAGGGAGTTTTCCTCACCATCATTGATTTCTCTGTGGAGAGAGGAAAGGAAGTAGCATCTCTGGCAGAGAAAGAGATTAAGAAATTCCATGCTGGACTGCAGTTTCCGCCAGTAACATTCATCAGATGTGATGTTACTAATAAAGGTGAATAAACTTTGTATTTGCACAACTGGCTCATTAACAAGGAGATTACATTTTTCTACTTCTCATTCAACTCAAATAAGAGTTCGTTCTGTTTCTTTCATCAGTTTTGATCACTAATTTTCAATAATGTTCCGTGAACATTTCAAATTCTAGTGGTGCTTCACTTTCAGAATGTTGGCTTTTACAGGAGAATTAAAAGCTGCTTTCCAGAAGCATTTGGAAACTTATGGACATCTGGACATCTGCATTAACTCTGCAGGCTTGGGAAGTAATGTGCCTTTCCATAAAGATCAAACAGATGGATATAAAACTTGGAGGCACACACTTGATGTTAACCTCATTGCTGTTATTGATTGCACCAAACTTGCTGTGAGTTTGGATTTTCCATTCCCATGATTTTGGGTGTTGTTATTGGTCAATAAACAAGTACTTACCTAGGCATGTTGCACAGATCCAAATCATGCAAACCACACAAAAACCTGGCGTTGTTATAAACTTGGGATCTGCTTCAGGACTGTATCCAATGTATGCTGATCCTATCTACTCTGCTTCAAAAGGTTTGTTGGGTTCTTCATGGATAAGTCACCTTCTGTATTTTTTTATTTTTTTTTCTGGGTTTAAGATTTGTTTGTTTTCATATTTCTTCACTCTTCCATTATGCCAAATTGCTCCCACTGAAATGGGGAAAAATTATAGGGGGTGTCGTCATGTTCACAAGATCACTCGCTCTATACAAGCGTCAAGGAATACGTATCAATGTGCTTTGCCCTGAGGTGAAATATTTGAATTTCTTATACATCTATATTTTTTTAAATGATGGGCCATATTCATCTCATATGTTCCCAGAATCTAGTTAGAATGTGACAAGTATTTCCTATATGTAGAGAAAAAAAATTATGGAAATTGCTTAGATGATAAAGTAATACTAATGAGTGCTTAAAAACTATTCAATATATGGACTATAATGTGACTGCTAAACATAGCACAAGCTTTTGCTCTCTTGTTGTTTTGCTTGCAGTTTGTTCAAACAGACTTGGCTTCAAAGGTGAATCAAGATTTCATTAATCGAGCTGGAGGGTATTTGTCAATGGATATGGTGATCAAAGGTTTGTAATTTTTTACCTGCTTTAAAAAATATGTTTAACTTCACATTCTTCCACAACCTGGAGTAAGGGTGATTTACATCAACAAAGTTGCTTTAGAGTGTCCTTTGTATTTTGAAGTTCTCACATTACATTTATATAGAATTGAACATATATAAGAAAAGTAATTTACACAGTAACTTCCTTTTGATAGTCTTCCAGTTTTGATGTTCAAATTGTAACTTCTTCAGGTGCTTTTGAACTTATCAGAGATGAGACTAAGGCAGGATCATGCCTGTGGATTACCAAACGTAGAGGAATGGAGTATTGGCCAACTCCAGCTGAAGAAGCAAAATACCTCGTGCATTCTTCTAAATTACGGAGAAGATCTTCAACTTTTGTCCCACCAAGTTTTCAAATTCCCCAAAGCTTTGAGAAAATGTAAATGAATGATATTTCCCTTGTGTTCCACCTCATCTGGTTGGGCAAGCTTGCTCTTGAGCCAGCAACTTATTTATGATTAAATACTTGCTTCTACTAACTAGAGATAATATGCAAAGTTCTACAAATTTGTTGCCCTTACTTTTCCTTTAATTTTCTGTAGAGTTGTACACACCTTGAGTAACAATTTTCGTAGCGCTACCAGAATTGTGCGTGCTCCATTGCAATTGCCTATCAAACCAGATCATGTTCTTTTTAAAGTCATTTATGCTGGTGTTAATGCTAGTGATGTAAGTTCTATTATATCTCAAATAAATTCTTTTTAACTTTATGTGAACAACCTTTATATAACTTTATATACTGGTTGGTTTACTGGTAGGTAAATTTTAGCTCTGGACGTTACTTCGGTGGTGGTAAAGATGTTGACTCCCTCCTTCCCTTTGATGCTGGATTTGAGGTGCATAGAGGATTTTGTAGTTAGCATTTGCCATTTGGCTTGTTATTGTTAATATTTTTGTTTCAATAATAATTGTATTAATGCTGTATTTTTTTTTAGTTCCTGCTATCAAGTAACTTGATTTCTAGCACTTAAAATTTTCTGTTTCTGATTTATCATGGATACTTATCTATCTATGGCAGGCTGTGGGGATAGTTGCTGCGGTTGGTGATTCTGTGAGAAATTTGAAGATTGGCACTCCAGCTGCCATTATGTCATTTGGTGGTTATGCTGAATTTGTCATGGTACCACTATGCAATCTATATAGTTTGAGTAGTTCTTCAAACTGTTGACCTTTTGTTGTTTGGAGGAGTTTTACGAGCATTGGCTTCCACTTTATCTAGGTACCCGCAAAACACATCCTTCCAGTAGCGAGACCAGATCCAGAAATAATTGCAATGCTAACATCTGGACTCACTGCATCAATTGCTTTAGAAAAGGTCCCTTTCAAATATCAGTTTGTGTATTTTTGACATTTTATCCTCTTTATTTAATTGCATTGGATATTAAACTTCTGATGCCATTGTACAACTGTTAATCTTGGTTTTCAGACAACACGCATAATGTACTGTCTTGACCAATATATTTTATTTGTTATTTTTTTTAATGGAAGTCAAGGTTGCTCAAATGGAATCGGGAAAGGTGGTTCTTGTGACTGCTGCTGCTGGAGGGACAGGGCAGTTTGCTGTGCAGGTATACTGTTAAAAGTGCATAAGAATCCAACTAGGATACTGTAAATACTAGCAACACATGCATTTATATGGCTAATATGTGGCATTTGGATGCTATGTATAACTCCTGTAGTTTCCCTCTTTTAATATATTTTTTTCCAGGTAGTGTTTGCTTTGGCTTTACGATTAAGTTGTTGTATATAAGTGGTAGTCACTACTCTTTTGATCATATAAGGATCTTCCTTTACTTCTTGAATCTGATGGTAGCTAACATCCAATAAATTGTCATTGCAGCTTGCAAAATTAGCTGGAAATACAGTAGTTGCAACTTGTGGAGGTAATGAAAAGGCCAATCTTCTGAGAGACTTGGGAGTTGACCGAGTAATTGACTACAAAAAAGAAGATATAAAATCTGTAAGTCTGCTTATCTCTACTTAGTAACTTGCATGTTGATGGGTGAAGTGATTGAAATAGGAGCAATGGATAATGTGCCTTGAGTTGCTGTTCCAGTTGATAACTTATTCATTCATGGTGCTATGATGCAAATGTCACTTTTCGGGTTGTATAAATTATTTGTATTTGCTACTCTAAGGGATAGAAAGGAGAGCAAAGGAAAACACGTCTTGAGTTGCTATTACGGTTGATAGCCCATTTTCGTATGTGGAGGTCCAATCCATTTGTCACACTTCTAGGTCATTCAAATGATATGTCTTTTGTAATCTAACAATTTTCTTGTTAATTTGATTGTATTTATTGCTATTCAATGTCTTAAGTTCCAAGCACCATAGATGAGTTCTCTCAGTTTATGGTTGCCAAAAGGTCGATTTCTATTCCGTATTCCCGTCTTACAAAAAAGTTCTTGACAGAACTGATTGCTTCTGATCTGGTTTTTCTGTTGATGTGCAAGGCATTATGTCGCCAACCCAAAGTAATTTATCTTAGTTCTACTATACCAGGTTCTGAAGGAGGAGTTCCCAAAAGGTGTTGATATTGTCTATGAGTCTGTTGGTGGTAAAATGTTCAACTTATGCATGAATGCATTGGCACGCTATGGGCGACTTCTTGTCATTGGAATGATTTCTCAGGTTTGAACTTTTTCCATAGTATGCTTTGTTATCACCCTTGTGTACCGATTTGTATTATGATCTACTGCTTGTTCTGCTTGATCAATGTCATTTGTAAAGTTCAACTGAAAAGTTCTGGTTTCAGTATCAAGGAGAACATGGATGGAAACCACAAAATTACCCAGGATTGTGTGAAAAGATTCTAAGTAAAAGTCAAACTGTGGTATGTCAGCTCTGTCTCATTTGATTCATCATAAATGTTCACATAGGCACCTAGCATATGCTTCAAATTTCTCAGCAATCTGACTGAAATTCTTCCTTATGTTAGCCTTGGGAATATTTGCTTGTAAATGAACATATACACAAGTTAAATATGGTGCAATTACTATTCTGTGTTTTGTCACTTTAATGGGGTCATTAGTTGTAATCCATAAGATCACATTCTCCTTCAAGTAAACACTCAGATACTACTTCATTAATTTGGTGGTGCAATTGTTTTCAGAGTGGGTTTTTCCTGATACATTATGCTCATCTGTGGGAAGAGCATTTGAGCAGGTTGATTGATCTTTTTTCCTCTGGAAAGCTGAAAGTAAGTATACCTACATATCCACCACAGAAAATATTTCATTTATATCTGTTGCTTTTCAAACACGCATTATGCTTATGATTTTGAATTAGACATACAACTAAGTTAAGGTTTAGTGTATTATAAGCGTTAAAAATCCTTTTATTCTGTGTCCAAGGTTGCCATAGACCCAAAAAGATTTTTAGGTGTTCATTCTGTTGCTGATGCTGTTGAGTATCTTTATTCTGGTAAAAGCACTGGCAAGGTACAAACAAGATGCTATAATCGTATTCTTCCTTCATGATTTTGTGACTTCAGTTTTTTTCTGGTTCGAGTTCTTTGACTGTCATAAGGAAAACAAACCATATTGCAGGTTGTGGTTTGCATAGATCCTGCTTTCAGCCAACAAGTTTCGAAGCTGTAAACGCACAGATCAGTGCAACTGCCGGCATTGGTACTGTCTTGTGCCAATAGAATAAACCATAAAAATAGTTCCTCTTTGCTCTATTTTTTTTTATCATTCAAATATAAAATACTGTAACGTTTGTCGTAAATAATATTAAATAATAAAAAATTTGGTGCAGAAAATACTTCTTTTAGTATATGTAAAAAAAATCCCTGAGAATGGGTTTGACTCTATATACACAGTATATTACCTCTAAACAGGAGGGTGATGTACAGTATTCTTTACCAAAAACCCATACCGTTTCAAAAACCAAAACACTTGAGATGGTTCAGCCAAGATTCTCCTCTCCGAGGTAGTCTTTGGCTCTTTGCTGTGTTTTCCTGCTCCTATGCTGAATGTCCACCAAAACTGAGTCCAACCGTCACGCACCCCTCAGAAGCTTTCCTTGTAACACGAAGAAGCAAAATCAATTGATTTTTGAGCTTCAATCAATTCCAACCTCTGTAGACGCACTTTCTTTTATAGCAATCTATCTACAAGCTACCCCATCGCGGGGATGGTCGCACAAAAATGAAGTTTTGGAGCTGCAGAACTCATTGGATTGCGGGTGGTTGGCAATATCAGAACCTAAAATGGGATCACACAGACAAGATAATAACAAGTTTTGGAGTTTTTGTGCATAAACAAAGACTAAGTCCTGCAAGGTCATACCTTCAAAATCTTCAGACCCTGAATCTTTACTATTATGTTCAGCCTGATCCACAATGTGTGGAGAGCAACAATCCAATGCACTTTGGCCTTCATCTTGAACATTTGCCTCAGGTTTACAAACATCATGGATATAAGGCTCTATGAATTTCACTAAGCTTTTACGCTTGCGAGTATCTTTCCGTGAAAGATCTTCAGTATTGAACATGCAACAAATTTTTTTTTTTTTAAATCACTGAGATCAACAATCAAATCAAGAGAACATTTATTATTGTTAACTTTTAATTCAAAAAAAATGCAATACTACTATTTACCAGGATCCCTTGTGTTCTCACTAGCATCAAATTTCAAGAGGCAAAGAGCAGCATCTACCACATCTCGACCATTTACCCTTACTATGTCTACCTGGAAAAATCTCTCTTCACAATTAGATATTATTATCTTTTTTTGAGAATAATAATCAGAAAATTTAGTCAAGATGAGTATTAACCGTGAGTGCATCTGATCTTGAACCAACATAAAACCTCATTACTATTGAAAACATAAAACAAGAGACTTGTTATATCTTGCAAACTCTTTGCCCTCTATATGCCTGGCGTATCACCATAATTGATGGTCTAGACGGCTGGCCAGCTAGGCAGTCGACTAGGCCGCTTAGGCACTAACTAGACCTCCTAGGCCCGACTAGGCCGCCTAGTCGGCCGATTAGCTATTGTTTTCTCCTTTTTTTTAATGGGTTATTTTACTCAAAACGACATCGTTTTGAGTTAAATTGTTCAAACTCTAGATGTTTTTTGGGTTAATATTTAATATTTTAATATTAACTATTAAAGTATTAAATAGTTTATAAGTATCAAGTCTTAATTAAAAAAATTTTAAAATTTTTAAAAAAATAAAAAAAATACACCCTAGGCACCGATTAATCGCCACCTAGGCACCCTAGGTGCTAGGCACTAATTAATCGCCACCTAGGCACCCTAGGCGCTAGGTGCCCGATTTTTTCAACCATGCTATATATAGAGGATTAGAGGATGAGGGGAGAAACACAGCCAACCATCCATAACAAGAAATGTTATAGTTGTTCTCATTCATGTACTGCAAAGACCCTTTTTTGACCATCTACAAACAAACTAGTTAATAAACCCAAGCTACCCTCTCAATAAAAATATACCCCAACTTCATAAGGTCAAAGGATCATACCAAGACAGGACAACATTTCCAATGAACTTCACAACACACTATGCTGCATACTCGCCCCTCTGGTCCTAGACTAATTGTCCACAAGTTCCCTTTTGTCCAGTTAACAGCTTGACAATTATTATTATTATTATTTAAATATTTAATTCCTTTACTTTCTTAGCAGTATTTAGACAATAAATCATTTGAGTTGTGGCATGTTATTGCTTGTGGGTAAATGTCAAATAAAAAAACTGTGAAAAGTTACCTTTAGTTTGCATGGCTCAATTAGACGAAATATCAAAATATCTCCTTTGAGTAATCTGTGAGAGATTGAAAATGCTCTCCAGCCAGCGCTTAATCCATGCCTTTCCAGAAGATAAGACGTTTTATATTCATTTCCCCATTCATCTACCAATATAATATTGGTGTCACAAGTCGGTAGATAAATGTCACAGAATGCCTTCGGAAGATGCTGCCATTGGAGGGAAGTTAGACAAAACCAAAAAAAAAAAAAAATTAAAAGAAAACAAAAATCGAACAAAATGTTCTCCCTCTAACCCAAAAGAGTTAGAACAAAATGACAGGAAAAATCATTCAAGGATTACCAGCCAAAACCCATGAGCAACATTTGATGGCAGCATACACTTTATAAAGCTAGGGAATTCATCTGATAGGCTCGACAGCACCCTTTCTGCTCGCTCCAAAACAGAGAACTTAGCTTCAACATCATCGTACATGTCACTAACCGTTGCCCTTTTTCGTTTAATGCTACATGACCAAATTGGGAAATTTTCATGTGTTACCTTCAACGGGAATCAAAACTCAAAATACAGGAAAGGAAAAAGAAGTGGATGTGGTGGTTAAGGTTGAATACTAAAACTGCTCACCTCTCTGATTTTTTGCGATTATTAGATTTTTCCTGTTCAACAAAGCAAATAATTTCTCGTCATTCCTAGAATTTAACAGCAGTAAATTCTTCATCTAAAACATGTGAACCAATTCAAACAATCACTCAAATATTTGTAAAATTACCAAGAATACAAGCTAGGAGATGTTGAAATGCATACTATGATTGCAATGTAGATTAATACACCCCCAAAAACAGTACTCTATGACACGCAACATTTTCAAATGCTGTAATAAGAGAATGATTTGAAGAGCACAATATTTGCAACTTGCCAGTAACATCTGTAGCAAGTTAGAAGTATATGACAGTATGGCAAATTTTGCTTCTAAACTTTACTTCTATAAATAATCCTCGAAACCTATCCAATGGAACGACACCACTAGCTTCAGATGCCTAGAACGACAATTCAAGTTCTCTCAAGTTAGAAGTATGTAATGTAGAACGGAAAATTTTGCTTCAACACTTGTCATCTATAAATAATCCTCGAAACGTATCCAATGGAACGATACCATTAGCTTCAGACAGCTACAACAAACTTTCAAATGACTACTTTACCATTTCTACCTCTTCAAATAAATCACTTGACAGAAACGCGAAGCGTTTATGTTGAATCACATTTGCATTCATATTTAAAAGACTGTGCATAGTCATGGAAGCGTGCTTTTGAAGAACTTCCAGGTCATAGGACATAGCCGTATTTGCTAAGGTATATCAGTTACTTGATCATTAGGAACACGACAGGGTTCGAGTTTTTCCCTTTCCCAAAAAATTAGGGTTCCAAATGTTGTCCTGCCTCACCAATCAAACCTAACATTCATTGCTCCAAATAACCAGTCTAACATTGATTCCTCCGAATGATTCTCCATCAATCCTAATTCAAAACATCCTAAGATTACCACAATACATAAGAAATTAAGAATCATCAACACTGCTACACAAAACCAAAAGGAACACGCATCACATAAACAACAAATCTATGCAAAACAGAACTCAAAATTCAGAAACACAGCATAAACTCACGCAGATCCTTAAAGCAAAAGCATAATCTAGAAAGATTTTTTACTTGTTTAGCCTTAGATTTGAGAATTTTAGGCTTTTTAGCAACTAGCTTTTCCTTGCTCTCCAATGGCATCTTCCTCTTAGTCTGCAACGCAACACGTAAAACCACAAACGATCAAAAACGAAAGTAACTTAAAGGCGGAAACAGTCGTGTGTATATGTATATATATAATATATGCATGTATTGAATAGTGGCGTGCGTATATATATGTATAAAAGAAAAGTAAAAATGTATAGAGACAGAGACCTTAGAGGAAGAAGCTGCGGGCGTCGATGTGGACAGGGAATGAGAAATCCGTACTTTGTGCGAACAGATTTCGGAGTCAGTTCGTTGTTTAACATTCGAGTGCTTAGTTTCCATGGTTGTCTTTTGGACTTTCTCTCACTAGCAGAAGTACCAGGTAGGCGTATACAAAATGTATGTATATGTATATGTGATGATATACGGAGTATATGATGATATATAATATGTGGAGAGAGAAAAAGAGAACCAACCAAGCTGAGAAAGACAGGCAAACGCGGGGCCAGGAGCAGACCAGCTTAGGTGGGCCCGAGCGACGTAGGACCGGCAGTCCACCGTTTTTGAACAAACGCGCCCATTTTCCTGCCTTTTTTTCTTTTTTCTACTTTTAACACCCAACATTTAAATCATTTCAGCAAGCTTTTACCCAAACCGGAAAACAACAATTAATAAGGTGTCGTCGTTTCGGATTCTCTTGCATTTGTTCAGCAGCTTTTTTTGATATTTTAAATACAAAATTAATGTCATCTCAGATCCTACGAGTTTTGTGATTCCGTCACATTTAGTTCTTAACTTTTAAATTGATCAATTCTAATCTTTCGAATTTCAAATTTTGACTGGTCATATTCCTCTCGTTATCTGTTGTCTGTGTCGTGAAATTTAAGGGTAAAATAGTCCCTTTTTGTCAACACAAGACAAATGCGTAGATTTTCATGTAGAATTTGCCCTACTAGCGTAGTTAATAATAATAATAGCAAATTTGGCGAAAATGTGAATAACTTGTAGGAAATGGGAGATTACCCGTGGTAAAATACAAAATTAAAAAAATGGTAAAAAAATGAAAGTATTTAAAAATTGTAAATGAAAAACGAAAATTATTTTCAAAAACAACATAAGTGGTAAAAGTTTTGGATAAAACAAGTTTGGCATATGTGCACGATTTTTGCTTATTGTCGTATTTTTTTCTTTTAAATTTCAAATTATGCTAGAATTGATAATTGATAAAAAAAATTAATACTAAAATTCCTTGTATTATTTTAGCATGCGAATACAAGAAATGTAGGTTATTGAATTCAGCAATGTCTATTATTCAATTTGTACTTGATGCTGTTGTAGGATTGTAGGTGTCATTTTGAAAAAAACAAATATAAGTTTTTTTTTAAAATATAATAATTAAACATAAGTGAACCGTTGCTTGTAGATGAACCAATACCATTCTCTCTCCTATTCTCTCTCTTGCTTTGTTGGCATATTTCTGACATTATCCCAAGAATAAACCATTGATAAGGATGCTCTAAGTCTTAATAGAATTGTTTTTCGATCTTCTTCGAAACTCCACCGGAATACCGATACCGATACCTAACAACGGCGTGATTCGTGGCGGCGAGCCTGAGTCCACCCATCGCCGGATTCGCGTTTATTTTATATCGCACGGGTAAAACACTATTTAAAATATATAATATATAAAGATATATTAATCAAGGATTAAAAATTTTAATACTAGTCTATCTAACGCATCATTACTCATATCAGATAATGGTGTTAGCAAAACACTATCAACGAAATTTCCAAAATTGTTGTTTCGAATGGGTGATGTAAGATATTGATGATGAACGATTATTGGGGCCAAGTCCAAATTTGGTCACTTTTCATGAAGAAGGCGAACAGTTTTTACCGGAGTTTCACCGAAGAAGGCGACCGGCAACGATTTGACTGGGGATGATTTGTAATAACTGGTCAATTACCGATATAACATGTTAAAAGGTGTAATTGGACCTTTTGAAAGATTAAAGACCTAATTGACTTTTCAACTAAAATTTATGGACTTATTTAATCCTTTATAAAGAATTTTAATAGGTAGCTTAAGGATAAATTGGATCAAGCCCAAAAGATATTCCTTTAATTATTTAACATTTGGGCAGAACCTAGTTTGACGGATGAGAACTGATTGTTATGCCATGGACCAGGGTCCACTCTGCAAGGTGGACCTAAATATATATTCACAATTTTAGTATTTTATGTTCACAGTTTTAGAACTCTATGTTTACAATTTCATAACTTTATATTCAATATTATAACACAATTTTTGAATTTATATAATAAATTTGTGAATATAAAATTCAAGAATTGTGAATATTGAGTAATGTAATTTTGTATATTGAGATTTAAAATTGTGAATATAAAATTCTAAAATTGTGAACATTGAGTTATTAAATTGATGTGA
>CM008334.1:1496282-1508593 GCA_002525835.2 Ipomoea batatas | reverse complement strand
ACTTCCCCACGGCACGTGCCTCACTCTCAAGTCTCAATGTCAATCCCTCTCGCTCACCTCTTCTTCCCAATTCCCATAATGTTACCCCTCACTCTCAAGCTAGCACTGTCAAGAATTAATGTCTATTTTTCATGTTATATGATCATTAATGATTGTGTACGTACCACATCTATTAAATGCAACAGCAGATCAGATAAATCCATAACAAAAACGATGGACGACCCTTTTATAGCCGCTTTCTATCCCAAATTTACTCCCCTACTTTCCTCTCTTCAAGTGAGCAAACGACAAAATCCTCACTAAAATCACAATTCTTATCCGGAGCTAACTCACATGCCCCCACCACTATTGTCGTGCTCTCCATGCAACTAAATGGCCCTATTCCTTGAAACGCGCCACTACATACATACAGTGGTATCACTATCCTCTCACAGCCTATAGCGCAGCACCTTTGTTAGGAAATAAAAACGGCTTTCAGTGTTATTTATAGTAACCACTGCAAAAAACCAACTTTTTTCCCTTCTCAATAAACAACACAATTGTACTACGGTAGTTTTAATTTTACTGTAAAGCTACACCTAACCAGCTAACCTAACACGTATCATTCAGTTCGATAGAGTACCCCCACAGTGTCTTCTAGTACTGGTAGATCTGATCTCAAACTATGAACAACTGTGCTTACAGTGTGTGGTAGTGTATCAAAGATAATGCTTCTGAAAATAATATATACAAATAAAGATAGAGTTGCTATAAGATCTAATCAAGCATAGATTGATAGATGTTAGAGGTTGGATCAATTCTTCATATGTAAATGGAAATGGAAATTGCAATAATATATGCATGTACAAAGCAATTGATTAAGGTATGCAGGGAACTAAATTAAGATAAAAAGTAGAGCTGAGCAGCTAAGTTACGGGCCGGTGAGGTGACCACATGATGATCAATTGTTAAAGGCAGCAATCATGTCATGTTCTTCTTCGCAGGCTTTGATGACATGTGAACAAGGCTTTAAGGGAACCCACTCGTACCGCCCTTCCAGAGGCACGTCCTTCACTACATCATAGTTGTACCTGCAACGACAACCATCACTCCGTCACCATTCACCAGTGGATTTTCAGTAACGTGCAAGTTCTATTCTGTTCTTATTAGGTGTTTATTTGGCTGAATTGAAGGCGAAACTGGAGATACATATATACTAGAATGAGCAAGTGCCGTATATGACTTACTTTTGCTTGAACCTCTCTTGCTCGTATTTTTCAGCAGCTGAGAAGAATTCTTCAATCTCTTCCGCGGAAGGCATCTCCATTGTTGAAGGTTTCTGAGGAGAGGTCGCCGCCATTGAGACATTCTTTGTGGTCGATGAGGACTCCATTTCTGTTACCGAGTCTCGGCGAAGCTCGGTTGTTGGCGTCGTCTCTCTACTGCAAAACAGAAAACAAAACCTTAGCTTCCTGAGTTTAAGAGAAGCTATTATCGAGTTATTCGAGTATTCAACACAACAGAATGCCTGTATACAGTATACGCACATGTAGACGTCCAAAGCAATATACAACGGAATGACTGAATTTCTTAAGGAGAAATTTCGAAAATGTTATGTACCTCAATCTGCCGTTGCAATGAGCTGTATCGTCCGTTTCAAAAACCTCTCCCTGAAATTCAAAATTTAAAAACGTAAAATTAAATTCCAAGCAATTAAAGCATTAGAAACAGAAATTTTGAAGGAGCAATAAATTCACAGGAAAGACGACTGTGTTAAAATTTTGAAAATTTTTCCACCTTCAGATCCAAAATATTTTTCGCCACGTCGCTAGACTCGCAGCTTGAGCACCTTGACGTCACAGAGGTAGCCGGAAAAACAGAATTCTCCGACGACCAGTTCATCTTGCGATCATCGAACTGAGAATAAACCTTTCTCCGCTTATTTGAGCTGAAGCTCGTGACCTCCCTAGCTTTCATCCGCACAGCAGCACCATTTCCAACTCCCGCCTCCGTCGCCGCAGCCGTTGTCGTCTCCCCGACTGGTTCACATCTTCTACACCTCAAGTACTCTTCCATCTCTTTCAGAAACTCTCTACACAGCTGTGAAAACTGCCACTGTATATACACACATATATATACATGCAATGTATCTTTTTATGCGTGAAAAGCGAGCAGAAAGAGCTGTCTTTTGTGTCACTCACACTAGCCGGGGGAGTGAGTGAAAAATTCAGAATATGGGCAATATGGAAATTATAGTGAAGTTTATGGGGGCAAATGGGGGATTTGACTGAAATAGATTAGATCGGAGGGTGGAGATTAAAAGAGGCGGTTATACTCCAGACGATGGATAAAATGATGAATAGAAGATGTGGTCCAGGCTCCGTTACGGTGGCAGTGCACATGGGAATGCCGTTGTTAAAATGCAGCAGACTCATGAGAATGATTACCGCTCACGTAGCTAATGAGTGGAAGACACGTGTATTATGCAAGAACAACCGTTTTGGTCCTTTCTTTGGATCAAGCAAAGGCGAAACATTTTAAGCGGTGATGTAATGTACGTGAATTCTTAACCGTTTTGGTCCTTTTAAAAAAAAAAATCAAATTAAAATTGCCTAATCAACAATTCTATTATTCACTAAAAAATGTTATATATCATTGATTAAAAACCATATCAAGCACTCAAGCAACAGGCCTAATACAATTTCTGCTTCTTTGGGGTAAGTAAATGTAGCAGAAATCAGAAGAATATTTTTGTCATGCAATGTAGTTGGGGGCAGAAGACGCAGAGATTGGTCTTTTCAGAGATATTCATGCTGATTGAGTGGTTGTACGATTTAGAGTATTGGAAGTTTCTACCGTAGTGACTAGTGGAGTGGTATGGTAAAAAGTTAAAAACATAGAAATATAAAGGTGGCAGGGTGGCGGAGTCTGGAAGAAAGAATACTGTAAAAAAATTAAGAAGAAAAAATGAACAATTTTACATTGTATACAGTATAATATGGTGTAAAATGTAATACATTATGGTCTTCATTTTCTTAAACTTCCCTATAAGAGTTTCCAATCTATATTGTTTTGTTAACATTACTTTTTCTAGATGCATGTAACTAAAATTGTGACTTTCCTTCGATCATTTGGAAGAAAAAAATATGTTTACTCTATTGTGACTTTTCTTCCTTTGAAAGAAAAAAATATGTTTACTCTGTTCTCTTCTAAACAAAGGACCACTTGTGATTTGTGAAGTAGTATTCTTTCTTTAGAGAATCATACGACAAAAATTGCACATCACATCTCCATTAGCCATTAGTACATATTCTTATCTCTTTCTATGTATTCTAGTGAAGAAGAAACATAATTATTGAACATATTCTTTATATCTTTCTATGTATTCTAGTGAAGAAGAAACATAGATTATCTTGTCCAAGTATGTAATTGTATTTTTATATAACCTAGTACTCACTGTCAAAATAAAGGATCAAATGTTTTCATGCTCAAAATGTAAAGTAAACAAGGAATGAAAGAAACCCCTTTCATTTTAAAAAACAATTTGCAAACTTTGTCTGCTTTTGTGGCGCCTTCTTATTTTTCACAAATAAGTATTCAGAATGCGATTTTCATAATATAGCAATTAACGTGTGATTCTAAACGCAGATTGCGGACAGAGAAACGACTATGTTGATTAAAAACGGCAGTGCCATTGGGTGCTACAAATTATCTTCTAAAAAAACTAGTTCCGAATTCAATAACTTTAAGACCAATTTCTATATACCTTAACATATGAGAGCGACGAGCTGTGGTCCTAATTCAGATATGAATTGGCTAGGCAAAGGTAAAATGACAGTGTCGCTCAAAAGCAAAGCAGATCCGTACCTAATTATAAGCTCTACGGAACCATAGTACAATTCAATAACTCAATAATGTTTATCATGGAAGGGAAACGTTACACGGATTCCAAGTAGCTTCAGAGTTTCAGAGGTGGAATCAAATATGCTCTGCACAGCTGACTATAAATTTCACCATGGCAAGTAAATCGAGTGTAAAAAATCCTAAGTAAACATAACATGTTGACTACATATTACCGCATTTTATTTTACTGTGTAACATTTTGGCTATGTTTTCTACTAGTTTGAGATATTCAACTAAATAGTCATTGCATTCACATCTGGTAAAAGGGTAATGTGCACCTCAGAAACTTTTTACTCCAAATCTCCTGTAGGCAATATATGGAGTATCTACAAATAAAACTTAGTTTGAGGTGCCAACCTCCACCACTCCTCCAAATACTAAAAGAAAAAAGGGTGAGGGCGGGAGGGAATAAAAATTGTTATTCCTAAGCTGTTCAGTGCAAGACAAATGATGGTGCTGCGGGGGTGTATCTATTGGGTGAATTTGTGATAAGACAATCAGGAAAGGAAAAATTACTCTTCTCATAGTGCTTTATTTACTTCAAAGAAGTTGGGGTGTTCCTTGTTGGCAGCATCAACATCATCTGGTGAAGCCACGGCAACCACGACCCCTCGATCTTTTACTGCTTGGATTGCATCTGCAAATTCCTTGAAATCGGCCAGCCTAAATACAAGAAAAACAACCCAAATATGTTTTCATTGTTTCTTTGAAACTCAGAGTCATAAGACCACTAATCCAATTCCAATGCATTCATTTATTCTATCAGTGTATCAAAAGACTGAATGCAAGAATGGATGACTTTTATGACCCAATTCATGTAACAATTAATAAATTATGATTAATCTTTACACTTCTGAGAACCTTCTGGATTATTAGGTTATGAATTAAAGCTAAAAGAGAGATTGTCAAGAGGCTGCAAGATAATGTAAATTAAACATCACAGCACTTTACAAGTCATATTCTAGATTGACACCCACAAATATAAATCAAGTCTGTTTTACCTTGTGGATAATATTTCTTCGCGCCTCAATTGCCTTTCTTCTTCAGTAACCCCCAATAAATATCGAAGTAAACTGAAAGCAGTGAAAACCATTAGCTATTATGCTAAGTGCACAGGCATTTGATGTTAGACTAAATAGATTTGAATATTTGCCTACTTCCTAAAAATGAACCTCCATAACTACTTTTATTATAGCTAATGTACTCTACCAACCCCACTTGTTTGGCTTTAAGGTAGATATTGTACATCAAAAAGAGAAATGAAATTCCTCCACCAACCATTTTCATCTTATCAGTGAATACTAGCTAAATGTGACAAATGTTCACATTGCCAAAAAGGGAAGTTCTTTACAGATATGGGAGTATAGGAAAATTCTTACCTACTGTATCCTTTTGCATCAGGTAGCTGGTATGCATCAACATCACCAATTGTTCCAATAATTGCCTTCGTTAGAGTATCATCATCCATTTCAAGTTCTCTCAGGAAATCACTTGTTCCATCATACACATTAAGTGTCTTCATCAAATTTGGATCGCGATAAGACAAAAATGAGAATACACCTGAAGAAAGAGATATCAAAGTACAGAGATGAATAAATGGAAGTAAAGAATAATAACTGCAAATGACAGGCAATAACAAGTATACCAGAGTGGGTGTCAAAATCACAAAATCCTCCATAAGCTCCACCACTGACTCGTACACGATCCCACAGCCATGTATTGCTTATGTACTTTGAAATAACATATGCACTACCCTTAAGTTTATAGCCTGCATCAAAGAGATTTGCTGCTTTCCCAACATAATTTACCTGGAAACAAAGTGTAGGTTTATTATCTTTATTAACAAAAAAAAGCATAAAAAATCTTAGAAGCAATACATAAGAGAATAAACTTACTTGAGTAGGGACAACTATAGCTTCATTTGTAGGAGAAAGCCGTGCATTCCATACTGTAGGTTCTGCTAGAGACTTACTAGGAAGCAAATCGAGGAATGAACCAACATGTTTCTCAGCATTCATTAGATTTTTCTCGTCAGCTGTTAGATTAACCAGGCACCCATCCTTCGAAAATAGGGATCTCCGTATCTCTTCAAGAGATGATGAAATTTCTGGCCAATTGTTATCAACTTTTACTTCAAGGTTTCTCAGAAATTCCAAATAGCTGCAAGCACATTCAATGAGAGAGTATTACTTCAAGTGATCTGATAAAGCTGATAAACTACACAGTGTGGCTAAATTGCACATTTGCAAAGGGGAAATGAAGTCTGCTTCATAGTTTCTTCAACATCAAGAGGTGAGAGCAAAAAAACAAAAATAGTACACCAGATTACTAGTACTAGTATCATAATGTTTGGCAATCAGGAGATGGCAATTAAATTACTAATAAAAGCTATGCATGATTGCAGATACTAGAGAATCATGTTTAACCAATCCTGTGTTTAAGATCACTCCACAGTACTGGTAGCTATACTAGAAAATAATTAAAATGATCTACTCTTGCTCAAAGATCAATACCATTAGACAGAAATACTAGCATCATAGCTTGTAGGCTATAATCAACTGACTTTTGGGCCCACTACTATTCCCAGTTCCCCACAAACCATCCAATAAAAAAACAAACAAAACAAAACATCATATCTCTAACCTGACACCACCCATTTGTTCAGACAGCCACCCTGCAACGTTAAGTTTTGCATCCATCCTAGCAGCTGCAATGCTATGACCACTGCCTCTTAGTCGGTTCTGGAATGAAAAGACAATGAAATTAGATAATAGGAAATATCCCATATTAACATCATTTCTTCTCCCAAAACAATTAAACAAATCAGATACCTCCATTCTAGCTTTGCTTTGAGAAACAAACTGCTTGAATCTTTTTTGGTCAGTGAGCTGGACATCTTGAATAACACAGTTCATCTACAGCAACCACAAATGAATGGATAGTGAAACATTAATTTGCCAATGGATAGTAAGAAAAGCTTTACTCAAGTGCCTCAAACTCCCCTACAAATTGAACCATAACCATTAATCACTTGCAATCAGTCATGTGAAAACTGGACTTACCAAGTTGAATAGATCTTCAATTCGTCCAGACATGGATTTGCCTCGAACAATCATATGGCTACATGGATCTACCTTACCCCGCACTGATGAGGTCATAGGATACACTGAAATCCCTCCAGTTTTTCTTCCAATCAACTGATTCAGCTGAACAAAGTCCAAGTCCTTTGTTCCCATCTCCAGCAGTGACTGACTATTAAGCAATTCATAAGACCAGTATTTTTTTTGTCAAAGCATATATGTCTATCTGCATATGTATTAAACTGACTGTCCAAACCCAATATACTCCAATTGGAAAACAAAATCAGAGAATAGGGAGGAAACAAAAAAGCAGCTGAACAGGCAGAAAGCAAAAGGAGGGTGAACAGTAAAACATAGTGTCTGCCTGCCTGTTTTCTGCTTTGAAAACACAGTGGAGATGTTTTCCAACTTTGTTAAAAAGTGTGACAAGTTGGAATTTTGCTTCTATTTTTCAGCTTGGAAAACATTTCAACTGGAACACAAATTCCACTTCACCATTTTTGTATTCTACTAACTTCCCGAAAAAAGAAGAAGAAAAAAAAGTCCAATGTTTAACTATATTTCAGCTTTGGCAAAAACTTGAGTGAGACAGGTCGGGTCAATATGAAAATGTAATACTTATACTGAAACAATCACTTGCCAACATTACTTATCAGGGAAAATGTAATACTTTTATATCAAAATGTAAAAGTATTACATTTGTCCTCAAAAGTATAACATTCCCTTATAAGTAACACACACTTTATTCCTAATTAGTATTACGTTTTTCTCATATTGACCAGGCCCATCTCACAGATCTGTGAGACGGTCTCACACAAGTGTGACCCTTCAGCTTTTACAATATTGGATCCATATAAAGTTTTATCATAATAGCCACCAAGTAGACTTCCAGGCTGCTCACCATAAAACATACTGGAAAGCCTAGGATAGGAATCATGATGATTGAGAGCATTCTTCAAAAGAGAATATAGAAGTAAGACTCAATTTTATACGTATATAGGATTTCATATCTATGAAAAATTAATCATTCACTTCACTTTTGGACCCACTACAAATCTTGTCACATAATAATAGCAAGACAAAGAAAAGATGGAGCACAATTTTCAAGCAGGAAACTCACCAGAAAAGTGGAACCAATGGAACAAGCTCTGGCTTCAACAAGCTCATATTGAAAACAATTTCAGCATAAAGGATATCATTTGTAAAGAGGTCATGCCGCAAAACTTTTGTTCCATTGATATCACCAACCTACAGTCACAACTTCAATAAGCTTAGACTAAGAAGAGTAGCAAGCATGTTGTTGAATCCACTGATAACAAAAGGAACTCAATTACCTCAATCGGAACATGTACAGGCTTTTTGGGAATATCTTGTAGAGAGAGACTTGGTACAACTTTCAGGGCTTCTGGAGGGTCAGGTGTTTCTTGCTTCAGTCGTAGCTCATGTGTAGCACGTGCCAACTCTGCAAGATCCTCCTGTGTCATGCTTGATTTCACTTTATTCAGGATTTCTTTTTCAGTTGCTTCATCACGGGAAGCCTTCTCAGGATCAGGCTGTTATGTAATAGCATAAATTTTTTAAAACACAAGAACACATTACCATCTTACATGAAACAAAATCATTACAATAACTACCTGCATCTCAACAGTCACTCGATGTGGGTTAGTCAAGATGAATTGTTCTATTAAAGGAGCAAAAACAGCTTTGGATCCTTCCTTGGCTATTCTGGATTTCAGGTCTTCAAGAGGTTTCTGATATTTTAGTGGTTCAAATGGATCCATATCATAAACCCATTTCCCCTGGAAGAAGTGCCATTAAGAATAAGAACATAATGCGAGTGCATATAAAAAGGAAGAAAACAAAGATTAGTAAATGATATTTATCCCTTACAATGGAGCGGAGCATCAACGCCAGTCCACGAGGGAATGAGCCAGTGTTATTCTCCCTAAGAGAGAACTCAATTGTGTTCATTGATGCCTCCACAGCATCTGAATTGAAACCTTCTTCTGCCAAATTTTTTAGGGTACTCATTACCAATTCTTCTACTTTTTGAATGTTTTCTTCCGAAACACCCTTCAACCCAATGCTAAATTGAGGCTGAAGAAGCTCATCTTCTACCCCGCCCCCAACAATAGCATCACCTAAACCACTTTCCAACAAGATTTTCCTTAAAGGAGAAGCAGGAGTTCCCAACAGTAAATGATCCAAAAAACCCAGAGCAAGCTCAGTTTCCAAATCTAGTGGCTTCTCAGAAAGAAGCCAATTAATGCAAACCATGTGCTTTTTCTTTAGGTCATCACCCTCCCCTGCAGGATATTTTTCAACAATCCTAAGTGGCTCAGAGAACAGTTTCTGTGGATGAATTCTCGACTCTTGAGGTGCTGAACTAGCATCAAATGTGTCCAGATATTCTGTAAAACATGATTTGAAGAAACTAAATAAGCTGCAAATTTACTATTGTACTTCCCCCTTCCCTCAAAAAGTGTCCTGCATTTTACTTTGGGTTTTGGGAAGACAAGTGAAAATTGTCCCCCCGTAATAAATTCATAGTTTTTTCTAGGTTATTTTCAAATTACAACCACATCCCATTTTCTTAGATTGAAATCAATGACAACTGAAAGCAATTACTGTATTGATGAAGAGTAAAAGTAAAATGCATGCAATATAATTTATGATTATAATGGCATTAAAAACATGGCCTAGATCCTCTTCTTAATCAAAGAGGATACGTTTTTTAGGACAAATGGAGTAGCTAATTGACATAACATACACAAATGGTGCTGGTGAAATAAGTTTAGGACTTCTATCATACTCTTGAAATTTGAGAACCATTTTAAACAAAACTGGTTTTCCATTTACCCCTATCTTTTCTTTGGGTAACATAGCATCTACAAGGAGCTTGTAAAACAATAAACAATTTGGCAACCAAAATAAGAACAATGATAGCATCAGATACCCAATATAAGATGCAAGAATTATTATATGGGTAGAGAAATAAATGAAACTCCAAATGCCTTGTGAAATTCATTGCTGATTTACATTAGTATCCAATTTTTGGCCCAGAAGCAAGGACAGAAGAATAAGGTAGGTAGGAATCATACCACTTAAGATGCGCAATCGTTCAGTTGGATCATCATCACCATAAAACCATATTCTAGCATTGCTAGGATGGTAGTATTTGCGGTGGAATTCCTGTATAATTATTTTTAGAAAGAAGTATACATCAAGTTAGAAGAAAATTACAATTCATTAAATTTCTAGCTTTGACAGAATTACAGAAAACATATAGACCATCAACTAAATGCACTGTGTAAAGGCTATGATACAGCAAAAAATATAACTCTATGGTAACGTGGTAAAAAAGTTACAGAATCTATGTGCCTTTCCCTAAACATACAAATGCATCAGATATGGGATGATCTTAATAGAAATGAACCAATTACTCTGCATTAAGGATCACTCTAAAACATAATCTCTATGTTCCACAAAGAAGCAAAATGCAAACCAAAAGCACATACCAACATGCGGGACTCAAAAACAAAACAAAAACAAAGTGCTTCTAAATTTTAACTAGTCTTGGTTTTGTACCAATTATATCATCGAGCCATCAACATGCATAATTGCACGGAATAAAACACAGGAACTGCATTTTTTAAACTGCAGATGTAGCTACTGGCTATCACATATATTAAAATGCAAAGCCCATTAAATAGAAACAGCAGAATGTGCACTACACACCTTAAATTCCTCAAAAGTGAGCTTGGGAATGACCAGTGGATCTCCACCACTATCGACACCATATGTATTATCTGGAAAAAGGGCCTGCAGGCAACAATGTGCAAAAACTTAATAACACATTTCCTTGTTCAATTTTTCAATTCCCTGATTTCTTCAGTCAGCAACCACTATATATATATAACAAAATTAATTTAAAACACGAGCAGTTTATCTATGTTTCAGTAATCAAATTCAATTGTATATTCAGCCACCCAGCATAATAGAAATATTGACACATTGTCAGATTGTCTTGGATCAACTAGAAAGCAATTTTTCAAAGGTGTGAAAGTTAGGAACCCTTACTTGCTGGGACGTCCTACCCATTATGTTATCAGGCTGTGAATAAACCCCCTTCATCTCATTGAAAACAACACCTGAAATTGAAATATAAATAATTTCTTATTTATGAAAAGGCAAGGTGAGAGAGGACATATATAAACTGGAAAAGAAGAAGAAGAAGATGAAGAACAACAACAACAACAACAAGACAAAAAGACCTTTATATGTTATGTTTTCTGAAGGGTCATTCAGTTCATAATGCCAACCCTCTTGTTGAAAGGTTTGAAAGTCCTCCACACATTTGGGGAAAAATACAGCATCTAAGTACACATCAACCAAGTTATAGAAATCCTGTTCAAAGATCAGTAAGTATGCATTAGACAGAAACACGATTTCTACAGATTATTTGAAAGAATATGTTATACCTTAGTATTTGTGGAAGCAACAGGATAGCAAGTCCTATCAGGATAGGTGAATGCATTTAGGAAAGTGTGCAAGCTTCCCTTCAATAGTTCAACAAAAGGTTCTTTTAGGGGATACTTTCTTGAACCACACAATACACTGTGTTCCAATATGTGAGGAATTCCAGTTGAATCTTTCCTGCATAGGCATCACCACCAAGGTGTCAGCATTGACAATACTAGAAGTTGAATCCAGAAAGTTTTTCTGTTATTCAAAAGTATGGACGAATTCAAGGTTGCTTCAATGCATTTCCTTTCACTGAAAACTACATTCATGCCCACAGACTTGCCAAACTTCAGTTGAACCTTTTCTGTATTGCATATGTCAAATTCTCTAGTAGTAGATTGGTTATTGACAATTCTATGGTGAAATAATTCTCAATACAGCAACGAGGCCATTACAAAAAGAAAGCAACAAATAAAAAGGTTCACTTATTGCACCATTGCCAAAGCTATAAATGTAGTGTACATTAGATACGAGGATGTACTTACGGAGGAGTTCGGAGAACAATACCAAAGACCTTATTCTCATCGTCATTGCAAACCGACATAATTTCGGCGCCGGTCTTCTTGTGCTTATATAAAATAGCTTTGGATTTACACTCATCAATGAACTGCTCAGACACTTTCTCGAACCCCAGCTTCTCGGCAACTTCATCATCAGCTCCAATACCTTCTAAAAATCACACGAAACTCCCTAAAACTACCAAACTAAACAGATTACGAATCGAATCTCAATTGAGAAACATAAGAGTACCTGGAGAGAGCTGCGGGGAGGAAGTGGCAACAGCTCGGACGGAGAGAGAGGAAAAGTGCCTTCTCAGGTGAAAAG
>CM008334.1:1336132-1346910 GCA_002525835.2 Ipomoea batatas | reverse complement strand
GTAGTTGTTACGAGTTATGGCTGCTAGTTTATATTCTATTGATCTACAACTGCGAGCATCAAATATCTGGAAATTACTACAAGGGAGTTGCCGTTGGAGAACTCAACTTCAAAAACATATTTGAGGAGGAATCCTAATTGACTTTGATGATGGAGCTTATAAATCTCGAAGCCATTCATCTCAGAGGAGATAACTGGTTATAGACAGTAATGCAAATATATATGTATATGTATATGTGTATATATATGTATGTATATGCTTGTGGTCTTCTGTTGGATCTAGAAATGTCAGAGAAGCATGAAAAACTGGAGGACACAGTGACACAGCCAAAAGGAAAGGAAGTGATGAATTAGTATGTTATGTTCTGAATATCTGGTGGGAAGTTTGAGCAGATTTGGACTGTTCTATCTGTATCACACATTCAAGATTTACAGTTTGAAAGAGAGTAGAGACAAATGACCACAGAAATCTAAAATTCTAGTGAAACTGCTGTCCACTGTCCAGTGTGTTGGAGGTTGAGCAATTACCCAATAGATCAATCAAGTACAAGTGTACAACATTCAGCTTGGCATACTAAGAAAGTAGACAACCATATGGTAGATTTAAAAGCTGTTTCCTTGTGATGTATTGTAGATATATGCTGTATGAACTGGTTTTATGCTTGTATCTTATAACTTAATAATAAGTTTTCTATTTTTCTGAGATTATTGCCAACCATTTCTATATGGTTATGGTTTTCAGCCTCGCCCTTGTGTGTGTGCACAGTGAAGAGCAAGCTGTTCCTGTTGTTTTTCTTTCACTTTTATTTTGGTTATTAGTTTTTTACGCGCACTGCGAGAATGAGATAGTGCACGATTATTTTTAAATAAATACTTCAAAGCATATCAATGTAAAATTATATAGGAGATGTTTATGCATAGGTAATTGAATGTTGAATTTGTTTATTTAAATCAGTCATTCAAAGTATATGAATGCAAAATAATATAGGAGAAATTGATTATAATTGTTACTAAAATAAATGTTTACAATTTTGAAATAACGTTAGTCTAAAAACAATAGTATAAATAAATATTACTTTTGGTTTGAATTTCTTTAAGTCTTCTTAATTTTCTTTTGGATAGCATTTTTATTGTCTTCATCTTCAGTACTTGTCATCTTCTTTTTTATTGGTAGTGTGTCACGTGCAATTGGGTTAATTGTGCCTTGTTGGGTATATGACTAGGATCTTAGTTGTACTATAAACTCTTTATCTTGCAAACGTTCGTTGATATTTGGCAGTGTCGTAGATTCTCATGTAAAGTATTTAACAAAATATTAATATTTTTTTATATTTGTAGAAGGTTCATGAGTAGTACATCTTGTTCTAGTTCCATAACTTGTTTACTTGATAGTAACAACAATGACTTTGCAGGTAGCCCGAATACTTAGTGTTTTTGTTGTTAAGGTTGATGCTGATTTTGCCCTTAATCTAAACAGGTTGAGTTTAGAAAATGAAATGAATTGTAAATTTATATTAGTTCTAATATATTTAGAAGATGTACAATAAGTATTTTAGATACAATATCAATGAATGTAGCAACGATGACTATTTTTGAAATTTTTCCATTTTTTTCAATAAGTATTTTACATTCAATATCAATGAATGCTGCAACAATGACTATTTTTGAAAATTTTTCAATTTTTTTATTTGCAAGATTGATTGCAGTTTCGATGGATCAAGTGTGTCACGATGTTCTATTATTTTACATTGACATTTTTAATATTCAGTTTTAAATGTAGCACATAAGATAATGATCTAATTAACATTTACATATTATTATTAGCATAAAAGCATACTAGTTCTTTAGGTGTTATGCTCGAGTTACTTTTGGTTTAACCATTATTGTTGAATGTGTTCTTGTTGATAAAGAAATTTCTAGTTTATATAAGGAATAAAATTAGATAAGGTAGTAAAAATTAGTACATTTTAAATCATCTTAATAAAGAAATATGATTTACCTTTAAAGTGAACAACTGTAATGTAATCCAGAGATATTAGAGGGTAGTTTTCCGCTCCAATTTATTAGATTAATTGAATACCCTATTTGTCAACAAATTCTTCCCAAGTAGTTAATATGATTGACTTCAAACTGTTTTTTTTCATGGTATTACTAAAATACTTGGTAAATAAATATATAACATATTTTGTATTATAACTTTGATATTTAATTACAAGATAATGTAAAAAGAAGACAATCGACAATGTAGTAAATATAATTAATTAATAAATTTGAAGGTAAGGAATCTTTGCATGGTAGAAAATATATATAATATAACTAATGAAATCATATCTCTTTTTTTTTTTTTTTTTTTTTAATATTTTGATAATGAATAATTTTTTGTGAATAAAGACATAGTAGACATTTAATTCTAAATTAAAGAAATGCATATGCATTATTTTTAATTTTAGATACTAAATTATTTAATTTAATAGGAGTAATAGAGTGGGGTAATTACTTTTCATCCACAACAATGAAGTATGATTTTTTTATTTCCATTTGTTGTTGAGACAAATTTTTTTGGAAGTTTGTCAATGACAATTGTTACAATTGTTGTTAGTAGATGATGATAATAAATAATTCGAAATTTATGGTTATAATAGATATTATTATAATGATATAGTAAAAATTAACTTACAAATTTTTTTAGAAGTTTTCATGCACTAATAAAATTTCGAGAATGATGTGTAAACTTGTTCAATTGGAGATAGTGGGATGTCAACATTGCTAATTCTTTCGACAATGATCCTACCGTTTAGAGTTTAGGTGTATTTGTATTTCTGATCAACTTTGTTGTTAGGTCGCCAAGGTCTGACAATGATGTAAGAACAATTTTGCCCGATAAAAAAAATAATAGTACAATATTTGTAAAGTAATGTACAAAAAAAAAATTAAAATCAAAATAATATGAACAATTCATTTTAACAAACAATTACACCAATATTTTTTAGTTCCCGTTAGGGGTCTAACTTTATTAGCTCTTATTAGATTTGTAGATATGGAAGATAGGCTTGATAGGGTACTTGTCTATGCGCAATGTTTATGTGTACAATTACAGTAGTTGTTTTTTTTTTCCTTTCATTTCTATAAATGATTGAAATTATACACATATGATTTTTTTTAATAATTTTTTTGTGTGTTAGATGGAACCCCGGAAGTGGCTACTTCACTCTGTAGATAGCAACGCCCCACTCGTCTGTCGGAAGCAAGTCCAGCATATTCTCAGGTGGTTGATCCAAAATCTTTGTGCTCCATCTCCCAATCTATTCCAGGTTGGCTAAGAAATTAGCACATCTCTTCCCTTCTCTCCAAGTGTGAGTAATCGTCGTGACACCGTTTAAGGAAATGAGTATATTACAATTCCCAATGGGAGTGGACAGGTCTTGATCGTGGTCCGAATCACTATTGATTGCTATTAAAATAATAGAAAGAAGAATAGTGATGATATTATTATTCCATATAAAGCTTCAGATTACACACCAAATATATATAGGCAAACAAAAGGCACTGGAAAAGTACTGTACAATTAAACTGTCTAAGAAACCTAAATACAACTCCGCCTTACACAAAATTGTGTCACAACTTAAGCTCTGTACGCAAAATATCTCGGACGAGGATTTGATTGAGAAGACTCTGTCCACGTTCCATGTGAACAACCTTGTGCTCCAACAGCAGTACTTGGCTAAAAATTATACCCTGCATTCAGAGCTCATATTGGCTTTACTGGTAGCTGAAAAACATAACCAGTTATTGATGCGTAATCATGATGCGTGTCCAGCTGGTACTGCACCTGTGCTTGAAGCAGACACTGTTGCCCAGCAGAACAACACTCAGAGGGGTCGGAGCAGGGGAAGAGGGAGAGGTCGTGGCAGGGGCCCGAAGAGAGGTGGCAAAAGGGGAAATAACAGCAGCGATTCTCAAATTTTTTTTTCCTTATGAACTCTTTCTCAATTTTTTTTCCATGCCTGCGAGCATACTTGGGTTTAAACACATTCCAACAATTTTTTCTCTGAATAAATTTATCTCATGAATTTTTTTTTTATTGATACCAACCCCCCTTCATTTTTTTTAGAAATTATGAGAGATAGATCAACCTTATGCTTGGTTGATAGTGCGACCACCCATTCTATCCTGACAGATAGGACATTCTTTCAAACTCGTAATCTTCACACCGACAATATCTCGACTATTGCTGATGATAGTATTCCGATCGCGAGCTCCGAGAGCATCACTCATATTAGCGAGGGGTACTTGTTTAACAATTGAAACAACCCTCCTATTCCCCCAATCGAAAAGATCTTTGCATAGTTTCAAGGATATTCGGTCCAATGGTTTCCACATCGAAACTCAAACTAAAAACAATACCGAATTCATTGTCATGACCAAAACTGTTAGTAACTAGAAAAAGGAAATCGAAGAACTCCCTTCATTTTCTATAGGATTATATTATTCCTATATTAAGCCCAAAATATCCTATAGCACATTCGCAAAAAAAAACTCAAAAATTTTTTGGTCTGTGGCATGACCACTTAGGTCACCTCTGGCAAACTATGATAAGCCAGATACTTACGACCTCGACTGACCATAACCTTCTTAGGACGAACATTATGTCTCCACAAGAATATACTTGTATTCCCTGTGCGAAGGGGAAACTTATTATTAAGCCATCTCGTCCTAAAGTTGGTTTTGAGTCTCATGTTTTCCTACAACGATTACAAGGTGATATTTGTGAACCAATTCATCCTTCATCTAGACCATTTCGATATTTTGTGGTCCTTATAGATGCTTCCACCCGATAGGCACACATGTGTGCCTGTTGTCCACTCGTAATATGGCATTTGCAAAATTTATGAGTCAAATCATTAAGTTAAATGCTCAATTCCCATATTATCCTATTAAAAACATAAGGATGGATAATGCTGGTGAGTTTACCTCATCAACTTTTAACAATTATTGTATGGCCATGGGCATTAAGGTGGAACATCCTATACTGTATGTCCACACCTAGAATGGTCTAGTTTAATCTATTATAAAAAGACTTAAACTTATAGGGAGACCATTACTGCAGCGATCTAGTTTGCTAGTCACTTGTTGGGGACACACAGTATTGCATGTTGCAGACCTAATACAACTCCGGCCAATTGCATGTCACGAATATTCCCCCTACAACTTGTACGTGGTAACGAGCCAGATATTTCTCATTTACGTGTCTTTGGTTGTGCGGTTTACGTGCCCATACCACCTCCATTGCGTACCTCGATGGGCTCTCAACGCAGATTAGGTATTTATGTGGAGTTTGTTCCTCCATCCATAATTAAATACCTAGAGCCAATGAATGCAGACCTATTTACTGCTCGGTATGTTGATTGTGTGTTTGATGAAGACCATTTCCCGACATTAGGGGGAGAGAAAAGCCCAGCTTTAATGAAATGCCAAGAAATCTCATGGGATGAAAAAGGTCTTCAATATCTTGACCCATGTACTAATCAAACTGAACATGAAGTTAAGAAAATAATAAATTTGCAAAAACTAGCAAATTATCTGCCAGACGCGTTTACTGACTATGGAAGAGTGACTAAGTCCTACATTCCCGTAGAAAATACTTGATATCTCTTATTTTGTACTATAATCAACCCCTCAATTTAGTTGTTTTTTATGCATATTTTCTTTATCTTGGTGAATTTGAGACTCGTTTGTGTGTTACATTGTTCTAAAGCTTTGTTTATTCACAACGAGCAGCAGAGAAAGGAATTTTGGACACTTTGGACAAGTTTTGGAAGCAAAGGGATCTACCCAAGGATGGAAAGGAGAAGCGGAGCACAAAAAGAAATCAAGAAGCAAAAGTGGAAGGCGCCTCACGGTCATGCACACAGCCGTGAAAACGCCCGTGAGCTGCCAAGGCGAAATCCAGAGTTGCGACCACCTCACGGCCGTGCACACGGTCGTGTGTATGGAAGTGAACATTACTGTAGTCCAGTATTTAATATGCGTTTTTTATGATTTTTGGGGTATTCCGAGCCCTAATTTAGTTTAGCTTATTTTTCTTTCTCTCTATAGTTTTTCTTAGCATAGTTTAGCCTAGATTTACATACTTTCACTTACTTTCAAGCTTGGAATCGTGGATTGGAGTTGGATTTACTCTTCTATTGTTAGTAAAGTTCTTTCTCTCCTTATTGCTTTTCTTCTCAGATTTGTTGCCATGTCTCTGGTGTTTCATTCTTGTTTTGCTTTAGTTACCTTAATAATGCGTGAGTAGTTCGCTTATGGGTTTGGATTAGGGTCCTATTGCTATTCTTGATGCTAGATTTGTGATTATTGCATAAAGGGGATTGAATTGTTCACCTAGGGTTTATGTTGATTTGGGAATTGAATTCTCCTTGTTATCAATTGATGGCCAACAATTCTTAACTTGTTTTGGAGGGGATTTCATCACAACGAAAGTTGGGTGAAAGACTCAAGCCTTACCAATTTCAACCCAATTTTTCCTACTATGAGAATAGGGACAATTTGGGGGCTTATAATGCTTTTGTGTTTAAGGTTATGATTGATGCATCACGAACGTGGGGCAATCCTAGCCTAATTTTAGTTTATTGATTACGAAAGTAGTTGAACTGAATTCTTGAGTGCATTGCCAATAAATCCCTTGGTTAATTGTTTTCCCCTAATTCTAAGTCTGTTAGAGTATCAAGATTGTAATACCCCTAATCTGACACATTCTTTTATTATACAGTTTATTCCTCAGTTAATTTGCATTCCTTTTATTTTCCATATTTAATCATCATTTACTTGGATTCTTGTGAACTCCAATAGTCTAGTGCCTAGACTTTCATAATTCACACAAATATGTGTCATAGTCCCAATTCTCAGCGGAAAGACATTCACACCTTCATTTTTACATTCACCATTTTACTCATTACATTTTTGGCACCGTTACCAGGGATTGGCTAATTTGGTTGTATTGTGTGACTGTTTTATTTCTAGCATTAGAGTTAGTGAATTCTTAGGAGACCAAGTTTTTATTGTATTTCTGTTTTACTCTAACCCATAGCCAATTTCTTCCAAAAGTGTTTGTGTTTGCGTTTGACATTAGCTTTCCCTTCTTTTATGCAAACTAGATCCAAAGGGAGCGAAAATCTTCATCCCTTCAATCCAGAGTTCAAAAGGGATCTAAGGAGGGAAAGGAGGGAGTTGCGCGAGTGGCTATGAGAGTTTCAGAACTTCGAAGTAGCCATGGATACCGGGGAGAATAGTAACACCGGGCAATTGTTTCCGAATGAGGTCAACACTTACCAAAATCCTAGGCAGGGAGAGGTTAAAGGGGAGAATCATGGATTTGTGCTGACCCTCCAGTGCACAATGTTCCAAATCAAGCACATAACTTCATGGCTAACCCCAATCCTAATGCAGTTGTTAGGGAAGGATTTGGAGTACCACAAGCCCAAATCCCATACTTTCCTAACATGAATCAGGGTGGCATTCCTCAGGTTTATGGGCAGCAACAACCTCAGTTCCAGCAGTAGGGCCAAGGAGTTGGGATGCAAAACCTTCTTTATAAGATGAATCCCAACCTCTTCAACCAGTTTGCCCAACAGTTCTCATAGGGAGTTCCTCCTATGTTCCAGCAGGATGGTCAACCACCTATGGCAGCCCATTTAGCTTCTAAGTTTGATGAAGAAGATTGTATTTTTTTTTATCCAGGAGTAGATGTAAATAACTTTGAGCTTAAGACTTCTTTGATCATGATGGTGAAAGCTAATCAGTTTGGAGGTGCTCGGGTTGAGGATCCTAAGGCCCATGTTGTTCACTTTGACAGGATCTTCCAGACTATTAAGATGAATGGAATTCCCAGTGATGCTATTAAGTTGAGGTCGTTTCCCTATTCTTTGAGAGATCAAGCTTTGAGTTGACTCAATTTTTTTCCTGCCAATCACTTTGTTACTTGGGAGCAGCTCTACAAGGCATTCATGCAGGAGTATTGTCCTCCTTCTAAGGCTGCCAAGCTTAAGAAACAAATTCAGAACTTCCAGCAGTTTGGTAATGAGAATCTCTATGAGGCTTGGAAGCAGTTTAAGGAGCTAAGGAGACAGTTCCCTAAGAATCTGATGACTCCAAGTGACTTTATTTCATCTTTCTATGAGGGGTTGTTGGACAGTTCTATGACCATTCTTGATACCTCATCCTTTGGGGTATTTTCATTGATATGAGCCCAGATTATGGTGAGCAGTTGATTGAGAGGATTACTTCTAACACAACCTACTGGTATAGTGAGAGGAGTGATCCACCTAAGAAGGACAAGCCAGCCATGATATTTGAAGTTGAGGAGAAGGTAGCAATGCAGGCTCAATTAGATTCCATCCAGCACATGCTCAAGCAGATGATGCAGGTTCCTACTCAGAGTGTGCAGGCAGTGACTCAACCTTCTCCACCACCACCTCCACAAAGTTCCTTTGTTCCTAATTCCTACTCTATACCACAGCCTCCTTGCATTCCTCAAGGTATAGCTATGGTAGCTTGTTGTGTAATTTGTGGTGGAAATCATGCTTCTCAGACTTGCTACTTGTTGGATCCTAATAGTCAAGTTCCTCAGCCTAATGTGGAACAAGTTGATTTGGTTGGATATTCTAGACCTCAAGGACAAGGGCAAGGTTATAGGAATTATCAGCAGCAAGGAAGAAATCAGTTTGTTCCCTCTTGGAACAATCAGGGCAATCAAGTGAGAAATCCTCCTCCGAGTTTCCAAGGAAATCAAGGGCCTAGAGGGGCAAATCAAGGAACTCAGTGGAGAGGTAATCAGAACCAGGGTCAGTTTCAGCAAGGCAGCCAAGGCTATGGGAAGAGCCAAGGTCAAGGTGCTCCCAAACCATCTCAAGATGTGGATATGAAGACTTTTATGAGTACTATGTTGGCCCAGATGAGCAAGCTACAGGCTGAGATGGAGAGCCTTAAGGCTCAGCAGCAAGGAGGTGGTAATCAAAATTATAATCAGGCCTCATCCTCGAGTGGTAGACTTCCAGCTAGTAAAGAGAATCCAAAGAACCAAGTGAATGTAGTCACCACTAGGAGTGGAATAGCTTTGAAGGACCCTCATTTTCCTTCCAATGATCCAGTGTCTGAGAATGCTTATAAGAAAGATGAGAGTGCCCGAGAGAAAGCTAGAGTAGAGATTGAGGATATTCTTGATGAGAGTAAGGAGGAGCCTGTGATTCAGAGAGACAGTTACAAAGGAAAGGCTCTTATGCAAAAAGAGAGTGCCCCAAGCAAGAAGAGTGAGAGCAAAGATAAGAAGAGTGATGACTCGGTCATTCCTTATAATTTATTGTCATTCCCACAGAGATTGTGGAGATCAAACGAGACTGAGAGAGAGAATAAGTTCAAGATGATGCTAGACAAGCTGGAGATTTCTATGCCTTTTGTGGATGCAGTGACTCAGATTCATTCATACAAGAAATTCTTGAAGGATATTCTGAGTAACAAGAAAAAGTTAGAAAAGAGTGCAGTGGTGGATCTTAGTGAGGGGGCTTTGACTTGTGCAGTTTTTCAACAGAAATTGCCTCCCAAGTTGAAGGATCCAGGTAGTTTCACCATTCCTTGTATCATTGGAGGTTTTGTGGTGGGTAGTGCTTTGTGTGATTTGGGAGCCAGTGTTAGCCTTATTCCATACTCTCTTTGTAAGAGGCTTAACCTGGGTAAACCCAAGCCTACCACTATGGTTTAGGGTTAATTTGTAACACCTCTCTTGATTTGTAACAACCCCTATTGTTGTGGCATTAATATGTAATGTTTGTACTCTATATAGTGGAATGAAAAGGATGATGGCGAAGCTATTCAACTGCATACTCTTTGTCTCTTTGTCTCTATACTCTTACTTTTGTTGTTCTTATTATAATGCAAGAATACACCGAATAAGAATTTAACGGGCTAACAGGCAATACACTCTAACAATATCCAAATTATAACACTCAGTAGCCCCTCCAACATATCCTATTTCATTTTTTATGGCAATAACCTTGTCTTAACTTCAAAGTATAATTTCTAAAAACATAAACAAAACAAAGACAAATCAAATGAACACTATTAATGTGATTTCCAATAAATTTTAAAATCTAATATAACAAAATAAACTAATATGTGGTCCCCTATTAATAGTTATGATATGTGTCCACACCATTTAAATTATATACTTCAAATTTCAAAGGAAAGGGAAATGCATTGCATAAAGTGAACAACTACCCCACAAAACTAGTTCAAATTGCATGTGATCCCTAGAATATTAATATATATATACAGAGAATTTCAAATGAAAGGGAACCACCAACCCATCACAACAAAGAAGTGTACGACAATCAGTAAACAACCAAGGACAACGACGCCAAATATTTAAATGAGCAGCACATTCATTTACTTTTTTCACTCCATACACACAAATCTCAGAATACATACAAGAAAAAAGTACACTAACATTCGACTTTTACCTGGGTTTTTGTTGCCGCCTTCTCCCATACCATCTATTGCCCTTGCACTCTTTGTGCTTGCCCCTTCATATTTGGTCGAATTTGCTTTCCAATTTGTTTGAATTTGGTCGGATTGAGATTCGCTATTTGCTTTTAGATTTTCTTATTTTACTTAGTAAAACATAAACTCTGCGAAAAGGGTATAGGAGAACAACAAACATAGAACTATGCCTCAGGTTATAACTTGTGAACAAATTTTATTATATTTGAAATTTATATATATATATAT
>CM008334.1:1251066-1264996 GCA_002525835.2 Ipomoea batatas | reverse complement strand
ATATATATATATATATATATATAAATTAAAAGGATCAAATGAGGTAAAAAAGAAAAGAAAACGCGGGAACATAATAAATTATTTTTTTATCCCGCTTTTTCTCAAGTTTGAGCATGGATCTACTCGGGCAGCGGGACCCACATGGATGATAAATTTTTGAAGCTACCGTTTAATTGTTTCGAGGGCAGTAACGGCACTAATAATTCTAAATTGTTTTTTTGATATTCTTAGCGCAAGAAAACTCCAAATTTCTTTTCCTTGCAAGGGGAGAAAACTCCCCTATATATACGCACATATATACACATAGCTTGATGATCTAAATTGCAGCTTTTATATATATACACACATATATATACAACAAATATACATACAGAGTTTATGCATATGGGTGACAGCAGTGCTCAAGACTGTTTCATCTGGGAAGATCAAGCATGGACGATGACCAATTCTGATAACTCTGGAGAGAAATCCGGCAAATGTAAGTTACCAGGTTCCGGTACCGCCGATTCCCAGCTGCCGCCTACCGGGAGGAAGAGGCCTCGTGCGCCGGAAAGTAACGGTGACGGCGGCGACGGCGGCAGAGGTAAAGGAATTGAAGCAAAAGGCGGCGGCGGAGGAGCTGAGTCTGATCATGAGGTACATATTTGGACGGAGAGAGAGAGGAGGAAGAAGATGAGGAATATGTTCTCCAATCTCCATGCTTTGCTTCCTCAACTTCCTCCAAAGGTAATAAGTAATTAGTAGTAATTGATTGATAAGATCGAGATAGATTTGATTATTGTCATTTATTTGCAATCAAACGAACGGATTTGGAATTTTGGATCTATGTAATGAATACATTTTGCAGGCGGACAAATCCACCATTGTTGACGAAGCTGTGAACTATATCAAAACCCTACAACAGACTTTGCAGAAGCTGCAGACTCGAAAGCTGGAAATCCTCCATGGATTTAACTCCAATAATCCATCGCCGTCCATTTTCGGATCACAGAAACTCAACGCCGAGCTCACTACGAGGGAGGCGTTCCTGGCTGATCATCATCAAGGATCTTCCGGCGGTCTGCCTTCCTTCATCGGATCATCATCCGCCCCGCCTCAGCCGCCGGCGTTCCAGACCTGGACTTCTCCGAATGTTATCCTGAATGTGTGCGGCGATGATGCTCAAATCAGTCTTTGCTGTCCTAAGAAGCCCGGCCTCTTTCCGGCCATTTGCTTCGTTCTGGAGAAGCATAAAATCGAGGTGGTTTCTGCTCAGGTTTCATCGAATCATCACCGCACCATGTATATGGTTCAAGCTCATGCTAATAGGCCGTGCGAGGATCTGTTCTCAGAAATGTCGGTTTCAGTGGAGGAGATGTACAAGCAGGCTGCCGGAGAGATCATGATGTGGATAGCAAACCAGTATTGAACAATCCCATTGCTGTAATCATATATACAGTAGAAATTAGGGATCGAAGTGTGGTTGTTTGCTTGTTTTACTTGGACTACAAGTAGTAGTTTCTTTATCTACCATATATATATGGAATCAACTCTTGGGCAAGAGTTATGTTTTAATTAGTTCTTTCATTGAAAAAAATATTGTAGTTTGGATATTGGATATTGGATATTCGTGTTAAATTTTAATCAAATTTAAATTAAGTTATCATTTTTCAAATCAAAAGAGATGAAAACTCTTGAAAAAGATCAATTTAGTCTCGTCTCTCATAAATCATTCTCACTAACATAACAATAATGATTTCCGTGAATAAGTATTGCTATATTAATAAGGTGCATATATATGATTCTCTATCAATTCACCATTTACACTTTTACTCATAGTTTATGTGAGGAAGTTTGCCAAATTGCTACTCCGTTATGCCTTCAATAGATATGGGCTAACTACAACCTTTCAATTTCTGTTTAACATCTCCTATAAGTGTTGGTGATATTTCGATTGGGATAGTATGACAAATTGTTTAATTCCTTCAAGACAATTCACAATTTCTTTTGAGGTGCTTTGAATAATTGCATGTATAAACTCTTTTCTCGTGCCCATCGAATACACTTAAGGGCAACATGACTCTTACCTTCAACATCGCTGCTAACGTGCAAGTTGCACATGAAACGCACAAACTAATTGCCATTCGAATATCTCAAAAGACTCACACAGACAACTATATTGCTTTTTAAAACATCTATATTGGCCCACATAAAAAAATATAAGTGAAAAAGAAGTCGAGAGATGCGCATTGAGCACATTATTCGCATCCAGTAAGAGCGTGCATACCACGTGCCATGTTGGACGTGTAAGCTTGGCTTTTTACTTCTTTTTTTTTTTTTAATTTTATTTTTTTGTCATATTTCTTTCTCTACGATGGAACTAACTCTTGGGCAAGGAGTTGTGTTTTAATTAGTTATTTCCTTGAAAGAGTATTGTAATTTGGATATTTGATATTCGTGTTAAATTTTAATCAATTTTAAATTAAATTATCATTTTTTAGATCAAAAGGGATGAAAATTCTTGAAAAAAGATTGATTTTGTCTCGTCTCTCATAAATCAATCTCACAAACAATAATGATTTTCGTGAATAAGTATTACTATATTAATAAGGTGCATATGATTCTCCATCGATTCATCATCTTACACTTTTACTCGTAGTTTTTGTGAGGAAGTTTGCTAAATTGCTACTCTGTTATGCCCTCAATAGATATGGCTAACTATGACCTTCCAATTTTTGTTTTACATCTCCCTGTAAGCGTAAGTGATATTTTGAGTCGAATAGTATGACAAATTGCTTCTTTCTAGACAATAATTCACAATTTCAATTCTTTTGAGGTGCTTTGAATAATTGCATGCATAAACTCTTTTCTCGTGCCCATCGAATACACATAAGGGCAACACAACCCTTACCTTCAATAGCGCTGCTAACGTACAAATTGCACATGGAACCTACCAACTAATTGCCATTCGAATATCTCAAAAGACTTCCACAGATAACACTATACTGTCTTTTAAAAAGTAAGCGTTGCTGAGGAAACCCATGCATTATTAGGTGGTTTAAACAATATGCGTTGTTAGTATTTGATGAAACCCATGCATTAGTAGGTGCTTTAAAAAGTATGCGTTTTTTTTATAATGCAAGGATCTTGTTTTTATTGGGCCCACATGAAAAAAAAACATAAGTGAAAAGAAATCGAGAGGCGCGCGTTGAGCGCATTATTCTTGCCTAGTAGTTCGCGTGCATACCATGTGCCATGTTGGGCGTGTAAAGCTGGCTTTTCACCTTTTTTTTTTTTAAATCTTTTTGTCAGATTTTTTTTGGTTGAAATTTTTGTCAGATTTTATTTATTTATTTATTTATTTTCATTTTCTTTTTCTCCTCTTTGGACTTTACTACAATAAAGTATTCTCGCACGGTGTGTGCACGTCTATTCATATGGTCGTGCAATTTATTTGTCACCTCTAAATAGTACTCTGTAAATACTATCACAAAATAATCATTACCCAAAATAGACTTAGACGTTTACCTTGGATTATATTGAGCTAACAAGTTATTTGATTTTTTATTTTTTTTTTGAGCTAACAAGTTATTTGATCATTACATCAAGTTATCAAGTCCATTCCTATATGTATTTTTCTCTCCTAAATACAAATCCTTACATTGTAAAATGAAAATAATAATGAGGATATATACAGTAGAAATCAGGGATCGAAGTGTGGTTGTTTGCTTGTTTTGCTTGGACTACAAGCACTAGCTAGTTTCTAGCTTTCTCTACTACCATGGAATAAACTCTTGGGCAAGGAGTTGTGTTTTAATTAGTTCTTTCCTTGAAAAAATAGTGTAGTTTGGATATTCAATATTCATGTTAAATTTTAATTAATTTTAAATTAAATTATTATTTTAGATCAAAAGGGATAAAAAAATCCTTGAAAAAATATAAATTTAGTCTCGTCTCCCAAAAAAACATTTTCACCAACAATAATGACCATCGTGAATAAGTATTGCTATATTAATAAGACAAGTAAAATATGATAGAAGAAGTAGTATTTCATTACTAATTTTGGACTTTGGTACAAGGAAGTGTTCTCGCACGGGATGTGCACATACATGCATGTAGTCGTGCACCTCGCGTGATTTATTTGAAGCTAAATTTTAGCACGAATCTTGTATAGTCGTACACGTTGTACTGTGTTTAGTATTTTATTGCATAATATATATATATTTTAAAAAATAGCTAAATATTCATCTCATTTTCTTGCTATTTATCACTTGTACCAACACTATATTGACTTAACTGATTGGATTAGTTTAGTCAATAAAGAGTGTGAGCCGTTGTTGTAATGAACTACATCGGTTTAGACGTTTAGTGCAGTTTATTTGTCACCTCTAAACACTATCACAAAATAATCACTTCCCAATAACTTTTTATTCTCTAAATTTATACCTTGGATGATAGACTTCAATTGTGGGCTGCGAGCTGTGGGCTTATGTTTCATTTGCATCAAGCTATTTGATTATTACATCAAGTTATTAAAAGTCCACTCCTAGGTAATTAGTAGTAATTAACAAGATCGCGATAGTATACGATGTCACTATTTGAGGAAGTGTTCTCGCACAGAGTGTGCACAAACATGCCCGTGGTCATGCACTTCACATGATTTAATTGAAGTTAGATTTTAGCACGAATCACATTGTATATTGTTTAGGATTTAATTGCACAATATTTAAAAAAATAACTAAATATTCATCTCATTTTCCTTGCTATTTTCCACTTGTACCAACATTGTAATGACTAATAAACTAATTGGATTAGTTTAGTCAATAAAGAGTGTGAGCCACTACTGTAATGAGCTACATCACTTTAGCCGTTTAGTACAATTTATTTGTCACCTCTAAGTACTATCACAAAATAATCACTTCACAATAAATACTTATCACGAAATAGATTTAGACATTTACTTTGACTGATATAATTCAACTACGGGCTGTGGGCTCATGTTTCATTTGGATTGGGCCAACAAGCTATTTGATCATTGCATCAAGTTATCAAGTCCATTCCAATGTATTTTTCTTTCATAAATTCACTTGCTTATATTGTAGTTTATTTGTCATCTTTAATTCTTTAAATACTGTCACAAAATAATCACTTCTCAATAAATATTTATTCCCAAAATAAATTTTGACCTTTAGCTTGAAATCTTGAATGATAGACCTAACGCAAATATCCTAATTTTTAAAAATATTTGGTAATAATAATAATATTGCAATATTCAAAATGGCGTTATGTTTCTCTTTTAGAGAGAGAGAAAAAAAAAACTAAAAATGTCGTACAAATAGTAGATAATGAATTACCTTCTTTTTTTGTTTGAACAATTAAATTTTACATGAATTTACAACATTGGTTAAATGACTATCCGAATTTATATGTTATATAACAGTATGATCAAAAGGGAACGACGTCGCTGCAATTGTAATCGTCTGAAATTGCAGTGAGTTCTTCCGGCCAACAATCGCGAAGCAGCTTCAGAAGCATTTGCGCTTTCCGTTTCGCGCGTTCTGTACAATCGCTTTGGACGAGCAGTAGCAACTGAGTCATCACGCCCGCCGCCGCCGCCTCTCGTTGAGCTTGTTCGGAGGCGGAGCATATCGAGAGAAGAGCTCCGGCGGCGTACTCAGTGGCCCGGTGCGAGATCTTCAGGATGATCTTCACGAGCAGAGGGACGGTCAATGCGTGGGCCGCGAACGCCGCACATCCGGCTGGAATTCGGCATAGAAGCTCCACCGTAGCTAGCGCTCTCTCCGCGTCGCACTTGTCGAAATCCTGCAACCGATCCATCAACGCCTCCACTGCTCCGGCGGTAACCGCTTTGTGCCGGAATTGCTTCGCCAAACACAGCGCGAAGAGTGCCTTGACTCCGATCTTCAAGGCTCTCGAATACGACAACGGACAATTGAGAATTCCGACGATTCCTTCGAAGATCTCATCGGCATTGCTGATTTGAGCTCTAAGCTCCGGCGATCTAGTTCCGGAGAGAACTGATTCTATCAATGCGGCCGAATTCATTCGGACATCAACTGAAGGATTTGAGAGCAGAGACACAAGGTAACGAACTCGAACCGGATCGGAAGACACAAGGACGGATTCAACCTCCGGCAGGGGGAACATGGACAGAATGGCGAGTGACTCGTGACTCAGCTCAGGCGAGTTGGAATCCATGTTCGAGAACAAAATACAAAGCAGAATTTCCCGCGCGTTATTCGCTAAAATATTTGAACGGTTCTTATCCGATTCACAGGCAAGTCCTCTGAGTCTCCTCAGTGCAGAAAGCCTGGACCTCGAATGGCTCTGCGTTGAAGACGCCTGGCTTAGCAAGGACCGGACTAAACCCGGTTCAGCCGGCTGTTTCGGAGTAGGAATCCGCTCAACTCCGAAAGCACGGTTCGCCACACACCACTCCTGTATTAGCCGCCGGAGAGTATGGTTTGGAATCAAAGTAAAGTCCGTGATCGGCGCTCTGGTTACCGGACACGTAGTATTTCCTGTAGCCACCCAAGACTCTATACTTGCCCGATCATACGTCTGACCGGTACACACGGTCACCGGATCCCGCATCAGCTCCAAGGATACCGGACACCGGAAGTGGTACGGGATCTGAATCCCAATATCCAAAGAGTCTAAACTTCCAGGCATGCTTTCTTTACTCCCATCTCTATATATCTCTGTGTGTTCCATGTTTGTGTTTACTATAAAAAAATATCTGAATCTGAAAAAATTCTCTTGAACTTTATCGGGGGAAGGCAAGGGGTGTTATACGGATAGAGGAACAGAGGAGCATACCAAACAGGGCGTGGGGGCTTTTTCTCAGAGTTTCTGTTAGATATTGTTCTCCCTTTCCTGACTGTGCATGTAGGACTAGTATAGTAGTATACTACCTCCCTCACGTGTACATTATTTACTATATTTACGCCTGAAATGGACATATGCATTTAACCAGGGTTGGGTGAGAGGAGGAGAGTGCCGTTTGGTTGGTTGGTTGATTAGTCGAGAGCCGTGTGGTCAAAGCTAGTGTACTGTTGGCCCCCCGTAGTGGGACCCAAATACCCAATGCATGCTCAAATCCAACTCCTGTTTACGTCAATGGGGTATTAATGAATGGACATCTCCTCTATCATCATTTTCCAGGTTTGATGAATCATGATTGTGCATTATAGTTTAGGCACTCTTGACTTTGCATTTTAGTCAGTTCTGGATAGGAATTATTCCCCGAATATACGTTATGTACATCTTTTCGATATTAGAAACAAGACAAGTGTCATTCAAAAAATACTTTATCAAGACACTTCCAGAATCCTATAACACCTTAACTTCATAAGGATTTTGAATGAATTAAATTATAGTGATTTAATTGTTCTTTAGGTGAAGAAGAACTAATGCTTAATGCTCATAAAAAATCATTCTTACAAGAGGGTGAAATTCACATAGATTCTTTATCATTAAATGCAATCTTCTACTTGAAAACCAATTAAGTTATCCGTGAAGAAATTTGTTATTTCGTAACCTCTATATAGGTTTATATTGCTAGATTATATTAGTAAGGTAAGCAATAAATTAACTAATACTTGTATTTTGTTATTTCTTTCACACCCCTCTTAATATTCATTTATAATGTAATATTATGTGACTTCTTCTTTTTTTTTTTGGTAAAATTAATTATTAAATAAAATTTTTAAATTCAGGTCAATCTATTAATAAGCACCCACTAAACATAAAGAGTTTTATTATCACTTGAACTTAGAGGTAAATTTAGAATGAAAAAAAAAACATTATTCTTTTAAAAAGAAATAGGGGTGGGGTTCTATTACTTATGTTAGCTAGGGCGCCATTTTTGCATGAGCAACAGAGATGAGTTTGAATTTGTATCGGAGAATTCGAGGTGGATACATTAAATTGAATTAAATGATGATAACGCTAGGAAGTTTCGATGATGGGGGCCAGGCTTGCACCAACCATAAAACAGAGTAGCAAAAAGGGTATAAATGATCTTATGCAATTGATAAAAAAAACTGTTACTATTATTATAAGATCCACTCTAAGTTAAGTTTATCTTGTGATCTTAATTAATAAATTTGTTCATTTTAAGTGAAGTATATCTATTTCCAAAAAAAAAAAAAGTGAAGTATATCTTGTGATCTTAGTTAATAAGTCTGTTACTACTGTTAGAAGATCCATTTTAAATGAAGTCTATCTTGTGATATTAGTTAATAAAATTGTTACTACTGCTAGAAGATTCATTTTAAGTGAAGTTTATCTTGTGATCTTAATTAATAAAAAATTAAGAATAGATATGAATTTATTTTGTCTATAATTTATAGTGATGTACTTAAATAGATAAATAAATTTATGTTAGCCATAATTAACTGGTTGAAATAGACCTTAGTGTTTTAGTACCAGAAACAGTAGATTAGTCCACCGAATTGAATTAGGTGCTGATCTTTGGCTTGTACGGTGGGTCAGATCTTTTGCTGGCCAATATGGGTGGTCAAAGGTCAAAGATGAACAGAGAGAATGTGAGGGGCCCCAGGTTGTCCCTCTCCCCAATCTCCCCTATCGCATAATGATACATGAACCGTCCACTCTAAACCCTGACAACCTTTACGGTGAGCATACTTGTGCGTGTACGTTTTAATTTATAGCCACCTTCTTCAAGTTTTGTATATGCAAATACGTCTGCTCCGTCCAAAATAGGAGATAGAAGAATTATACAACTGGAGTACAAATTCTATTCCTTCACTTTTACTTCAAGAAAAAGTGTCTACATCAATAATTTGTTAAAGAAGTAAAATTTGAGAGTAAAAAAGTAGGAATCTATGTAATATTTTTCGAGATCGAATGAATAGCGCATAAAATTTATTTCTTGCTAATATTATTTTAATTGAGTTTATTGTATGGACTTTTTAGTAAATGATAAATTTTAGTTAAGAATTGTGCTCAGGGTATAGGTAGGTTTCGATTCTTATTACGAACATTAGGGGTGTGTTTGATTCGCACATAAAAATCGAAATCGAAATAAGTATCAAATACTTGATAATAGTAATGCATTTTTGTGAAAGTATTTTGCATGTTTGGTAGTAGGTTGGAATGAGAATGGTTATTAATAGTTGAGGAAGCATAATAGAAAGGTGATAAAACCCTTATTTTATTAAGGAATGAATTTTGCAATTAGGGGTAATTAAAACACATAGTAGTGACCCTGTCAATAAAACAATAGCAATGAATTTGATATCCATTCATGATAGCAAAAACTGCCAACCAAACACACCCAGAAGTTTTGATTTAGATTTATTCTTTGTACGTAAAAATGTACAGTTTAATATTATGTTTTGAAACTAAAATAGCTCGACTTATGTACTTATGGACTTAGGGTATGTTAATAAGATTCAGCATATAGTCCGACAAAATCAAGAAATTAGAGTTATCAAAAAGCAATGAGATATGAGATATGAAGCATCGTCGTTTAGTGGGGTGGCGGTCTTGGCAACAGTGTGGTGCCAGGTATCGGACGACCCGGTTTGTCTGTAGTCAACCCGGCAAACTTGCCGGTACAGCTTCAACCATTGCTTCCCCAATGATGCACGTGTAGCTGGAGCACACTCCCGCCCACGTGCACCCAGCGGAGCACATACACCGCACCGCTGCTGGGTGTAGTAATTCATTATCCATATAAATATATTATAGATATTTTCAAAAAAAAAATATATTATAGATTGAACAGGGTGGAAAGTTGTCGATCTTGGGATATTGGGTTTTAATACGCGGATCTATAATGCCCCGCACGTTCAAAGCTTCAAAGAATGCGTGCCTGTTAATGGCTGTAATAAATGGATTGGGAGGAGATGGAGTAATTAAAAGAGTGTTTTATGGAGAAAATCAACTTCTAAAGTGGTTGCAATATAATGCTGAAAATGAGAAGGGTCCGAAAATTTTAGTAGTTATGTGACTTTTATGCACTTTACAATCTAGATTGAGGTGGCTCCCTACATGGTAATGTGATCACTAGATTTAGCACTCTTCACTGTGAATCTAGAGTCAAAGCTGTTGATTCAAAGTCTAAGGGGTTTAATTGTTTAAACATGTCAATATTGGTTAGGAAAAGATTGGAAAGTTACGATTAAATATGTCTATAGAGAGCAAAATTGAGTTACGAATTTGGTGACAAAGTAAGTTGTTCAATAGAGAAAAAAGGGGAAGAAAATTCATGGGACTCTAGATGGTGTTTTATAGGTGTTTCGGGGAAACAGGTTGGGTGAGATTAACTGTTTTGAATTATACCCCTCCATTCGATTTCTTAAAAAAAAAAAGAAAAAAAAAGCATGTAGTCAAAGGAAATATCCTTTTGGAAGGTTAGGTTGGATTAGTCTTACTTAAAGTAGCGAGTAAGAAAAAACAAATAATTATATAAATTATACTTCATGTTATTAAAGTATAAAAATACTGATTTATGAAGTCAAAAGAGGTATTCTCGTACCAAAAGTCACAAATTTGATTTTTATCAACACTTTCTTGGTTAAACTCATCAAACAAAATGCATTCTTCACAAGTCTACAATATAAGAGTGTAAACAAAGAACTACAAAATATATATATATATATATATATATATATATATATATTCGGCAATGCGATTGGCAAACAAATTTTTGTACAACTAGTCTCATATTATTTCGTTATACCTTGCAAGACATGAAGAGTAAAATGCAATTTGGAAGTTTAGCTAGCACCAAGTTCACTACGTGGTAAAGAAAGTAAAAAACGAACATTTACAAGGCTTTAACATATCTTCAAAAAAAAGACAAGGCTTTAACATACGTAAAACCATAAAGTTGTGGATCGGATTGGAGTTGTGGATCGGATTGGATCAGTGAAACTTCGCCACTATGAACACTGTGAACTGCTTAAGACCCTCTCTATGGCCGCCACATAGAACTCCTTAGGCATGGTACCGATGACAGAATCACGTTTCTCTCCATTGTTAAACAACAAGACTACTGGCACTGCCTTGATATCGTAATTCTCAGCAATTTGCAAGTCGGTATCTGCGTGGAGTACAAAGCATTTTATTCTTCCTGAATAATCAGTTGCGATTTCATCAATCACCCTATGGACCATCTGGCAGGGGCCACACCAACTGGCATAAAACTCTACCAGTACAGGCACATCGCTGCTCAGAACCAATTTGTTCCACGACTTACCGGTGACAACTGCAGCTGTAAATCACAAAACATGAAGCGGTCAATGAATATAATCAAGTTTTTAATGTATTCAGTTTTCATTAAGTATCCTGTCACAAGTGGTATCAAGAATAAAAGTTCATATCCTCGGCATAAGATACAAACACACCTCTGCCAAAAATCTCAGTTACAAAAATAGCAACCTAAGTTCAATGCTAAGTTGTCGCCTAGATGCTTTCAGGTCATGATCCAAGAATCATATTGATGGGTTGGATAGAGGAGGGCTAGTGGTTGTCTTAGGCCCATTCCTGACCGGAGATGGGGGAGACGTTTCAGCACAACTAAGGTACAGCTAGAGGATCTGATCTCATTCCAGAGATTATGTCATTTAGGGGAGCACTTTCCAAATTTCCTCGGTCAATCAAATCTATAATTAATAGCCTGTGATTTCCAAGATTACTTTCCTAAGGTAGTAAAACCAACACAAACGATATTCCATCATCTAACCTTTTCAAATCCCACTCTCCTCCACCAATTCTCAAGTTTTTAATCCTAAACTCAAGAATCAAGTTACAAGAACTCCAATAAGGCTATAGTGAAATGTTTATTTGCAACATATTGCACACGAGCACACACACACACACACACATATATAGAATCACATAGCTTCACAAATCAGTCTAGTGTGAAAATATGCAAAAGTAAATATATAGAAGAAAAGAATTAATAACAAATAGATATATGGCAATACATATTTATGACTTATGAGTTTTGAAATAAGAGGATATCATCCAGATTCAAGGGATTTCCAAAGCCAGCTTATAGACAAAAAAGATTTGGTAAAAAAATAAATAACATGACTGGAAATAAAGAGCCAACAATGTTTTAAGATCAAACCGCCAAATTTTCCAGAAATACATATATAGAAGTATTAATAACAGATTCCATACTGAGCATACAGCAAGAGAGAACACTTAGCGGCCGAAAGAAATGACAACATAAACTCCAAATCATTCCATTTTCATATGCTTCAACCCTGACTGATGATCACTTCCATATTTTAATTTCTTCCATTTTAACAAAACTAAATTTATGTTCAACGCATCCACACTAAAACAAAGGTGAATGAATACAATCTCTCAATTAGGAGACCAAATTTCCAAAGAGAAACGAGGCAATTATGCTACTGAGAAAGGTAAGGCAATCAAGTCAGCTGATCAACTTAAAATCACCGCAGGAAGTTTCATTAATTTTTCTACACAGCTGTGTTCCTATGTAATTTTACCATTTCTATTCCTCCATGTCTTTCCTTGCCACCCTTCAGCCTAAACAAGCAAGCCCTAGAAGCACCTAACCAGTAACCACTGAACTTAAACAGAAATAGGCTTCAAGTATAACTCAGCAAATTTTTTTAAGTAGCCAAAGCACAAGCCATTTCTAGCCTAGGCGAGTTGATAATTGAATCAGACCACGATATTTTACTCGGATCCAATTATGCACTGTTTGAAATTTGAAACCATGCAATATGATTTACAAATGCTGAGAAGCATAAATATCGGAAATCCGCAATCAGGTTCTAAACTACACACAGTATCAAGTGAGAGAGAGAGAGAGAGAGAGAGAGAGAGATCGGTTTCCAGACCTTTGGAGTCACGGAGACAAGAAATGCGCAAATGGGAAGCAGATGGAGATTTCAAGCTCCTCTTCAGCTGTAACGGCAACAGGAATCTGAGATTCACCTTCTGCGGGAAGTTGGACGGGAAGGAACAGAGAGAGCGGTGGCGGAGAGGCGTCTGCGGGAGTGGTAAAGAGGAAGGAGTGGCACAACTTGAAGCCATTTTCAGTACGATCATCAGATTTCCAGAAATAGATCAATTTCAGCAGTATTGAGTAGTTTTCTAGGGCGAACTCCGAAAGGAAGATCCACGATTTCCAGATACAATTTAAAAACTACTCAGAGAATCAGAGCGGAGGACGACGGTAATTCGGTAACGTGCTCTTTTTTTTTTTTTTTTAATGACTAAAAAAATTGCAACTAAAAAATGCACGCTAGATAAATAATAGTGGATAAAAACTTGTATGAGACGTCTCATGTTTTTTATTCGTGGGACGAGTCCAATCAACATAATTTGAGTCATAATTACTATTATGAGTTGGTAATTATGTTGGTCCGACTCATCTCACAGATTGAGACGGTCTTACACAAGTGTGATCCATAATAATTGTGTTTAATACGGAGTAGTTCACAAATTATATAAAAGATGTAAATTACACTAAAAAATTTTGTGTAACGAATTTGATTGGGATAATTAAAAATAATTTGTAATTTTTTATGTGTAGCAAAAATGAGTGATGGTGAGTGTACGGGTGTGAAATGTCGTTCCGCTGAGGATTGAGGGTTATGGCACGCAATATGCAATCACAAAACTAGGCACTAGCACAAGGAAATCAACAAGAAGCTAAGCAAACAATAACAAGGTAGAACAAACACATATAAACAATAGATAAGTACAAAATAAAGAAATATGACTCAAATTAGGGGAATTACCATCTAGATGCTTTAACACTTAAGTTTGGGTAAGAACATTTTACCTAGGTTCTAGAGGCTAGCACTAATAAATCCAAGTTTCCACAAGGATTAGAACTAAGGTTGCCCCATTCCCATGGTGTATCAACCTAAGTTCTTGAAGGACAAAAGCTATGTAAGCCCCAAATCTACCC
>CM008334.1:1226380-1250966 GCA_002525835.2 Ipomoea batatas | reverse complement strand
TACTTGAACGGAATGAGAAAGAATACTGACTACAAATCCATTCCGTGCCTTGGTATTGACGTATTGTCAACTCTATGTTCTATGCGTTTTGAATTAGAGTTGGCACATATTTTTCTTGTTTAATTTGAACATTATTGCATGTCCCTTTCTTTAGCCAACTGGTAGCATAATGCATCCATAGTCCTTTACGTATGTGGGTATTAACTAGATGCTAAGAATTTCATGAACTGCATTAAGACCTGTGCTTTTCTGCATAGTTAAAAGCCAGCCTCAAATGAAAAAGGAGTGGACCAAAAACATTGGCATCTCAAAAAGAAAAAGATGCAGTAGCTTTTGAGAATCTAGTTCTTCATAGCATGTTTGTCTAGATATTATTCATCTTTATTCAGCCGCCCCCCCTCGAGGATAAGAATTCCTTGCTTTAATGTGATAGGTCTTCACAAGCTGTCATTTCTTTTGGTTACACAAATCACATCCATTCTTAACTCTTTCTACTGCACAGTGGCCCTTGATTAACTATGTCTGATTCGCAATATCCAGCTTACGCTCTCCTTCTTCTAGTGAAAGTACACGCAGTTGTACCTGGCCTGTCAATGTGTAAAGAATCAAGAATATATTATATTCTCTGCTTACTAGGTGCATCCTATTTCTGGAATCACATCTTACCGTGTTCTTAATTCTTTACCTGTTAATTAACCTAAGAACGCGGTTTGCCATTCGTGTGGGAATAAAGTGGTTCTTCTTTATCTTCGAAAAGTGGTTCTTTATTCTCTGTATTGTATGTGCCAGAATGTCTTGTGCATTAATGTTCATACCTATTTATTGTTTGACAACAGGTTGAGATTTTCATGTACTCTAGTTTTCGCTCTATCAACTGAAATAACTGCTGAAACAATGACGAGCACAACTTTTCTGGATATGCAATACAGCCTCTCCAAGAGAAGTTTCTTGAGGAAGCCGACTAATATGTTCTCGCGCAGTAGGCAAAACAGTAGGCAAAACTCTGGCTTGGGGCCGGATTACCAACCGAGTATGTATGATCTGAAGAAAGTCTTTGACAGATTCGATTCCAACAGAGATGGAAAGATCTCCCCAGATGAGTACAAGGCCATATTAAGATCCATGGGAAAGACCATGCTGCTTACGAGGGAAGTCCAGAAGATATTCGAGGTTGCAGACTCCGATGGTGACGGGTTTATAGACTTCAATGAGTTTGTGGAGGTGCAGAAGAAGGGAGGAGGCATGAAAATGATGGACCTGCAGACTGCATTCAAAACGTTCGACAAGGATGGCGATGGGAAGATCAGCGCGGGGGAAGTGTATGCGCTGCTGCAGAGGCTCGGGGAGAAGTGCAGCCTGCAAGATTGCAAGGAGATGGTGAGAGCCGTGGATGCTAACCGAGATGGCGTGATCGACATGGATGAATTCATCACCATGATGACTCGCTCCGCCCGGCTCTGTTAGAATTTGCAGGCCAAACTAGCAAGGGAAAATGAGACCTGTAGTTAACTTGAATGATGATTGGCTTATGTAATAGATGCACCATAGCTTGGTGCTGTGTGTGTGTGTGTTTCAGTGTTGCTTCTACTGCTTTTGTGTAGACCTTTATGATTATGTGAGTTAACTTTCAATTGTTACAACCTTAAGAGCATAGAAGCAAATATAGTTTACTTTAGTATGGGATAAACTTGAATAATAATGTGTAATTTTATGCATTCCAAATAACAATCTGTGTACTTGATTTATATATATTCTCATTCATTTTCATATTAAATAAGTAATATACTTGTTGATAGACAAGGACAAGGAGGATTAGACAATAATGTCCTCGGCAAGTTGGAAATGGCCTTCACTTGCATCCTTAAGGCTTAACCAACAACCGGAGATCAGGGGAGTTTACATCATCGGAAAAAGGCGGATGAACGGGCCAAAAAGTCTCGTCATTTTTAGGGTGATTTTATTAAAATGGACGTTATAGGTTTAATATTATATGCAATTTCTGCGGTAGTGTATGTACCTGTCTAACTCTTAAGGAGGGACATGTGATTTTTTCGGAACGACATGATTTGAGGACATCTTAAATTACCTAAGCTATATCAAACATTCTTTACATTTAATGTAACATTTGTAACGGTCTATTTTATTACTACTCTAACCGTTAAGTGTTCATGATTTACAATAATTTGTAATTAAAGCTTAAAATTGTATAAACACCCTAATACAGACAATAACAACATGGGACAATCTTGGGACAACTTTATCCGAGTTGATAAGACTTCGACACCATGTGGGGATTACTTATACCAATCAATTATGGACAATCTATATTGATTTAGTTTAATTTTAAAAAAGATAATTTGAAAACCAACAATATGTCAATATTTCATTCATAATATATGTATATACTGATATACACACACTTTTGCGTGTATATCTATACAAGTTGATGCGGTTTCACGCAATGGTGTTCGAATTTGTGTGCACCAGACAAAGTAGATGAGGCTTTGTACGTCGGCCCAAGTCTCAACCAGGTCATCTTAAGCTGTTAATGCTTAACTTCTACGTTTGATATGCACTGTAAATCTTGGTTTTGCACAACACTCCCTATGTATTGCTTCCTTTAATGCATTATCTTTACATATTTAATATACATTATATTGAAGAATGGGCCATTCTCTTGATCCGACATTGCAAACCGTGCTAGCGAACCAACAATAAGCATACTACAAGAAAATAAAGTCCATTTTCCCCTATAATGAAGAAGAAAAAACAAAATATATGTTTATCAGATGGGAGACCAAAAGCGAAACACTGCTTGTGACTTACACCAATAAGTCACTTTCCTTTTTGGTACATTCGATAGTGGCAAAAATTCAATAAGTCTTTTGTACCTGTGGTAATTCATTGCCTATCTAGTTTTCTAACTGATTTCAATTTCATTTTTTAAAAGTGTAATCCAGGGTTTATACTATCCAATAGAGTGACTAATCCCATAACTAGTGTTGCAAAAATTTTGTCTAAGCGCCGATTAGGCGCTAGGCATCAGTCGACCGCCTAACGTATCACTACAATCAGTGGTCTAGGCGGCTAGCCGCCTAAGCCTTCTAAGCACTGACTAGGCTGCCCAGTTAACCGATTAGCTATTCTTTTTAATTTTTTTTTAAATGGGTTATTTCACACAAAACAATATGAACAAAATAACGCTAAATTGTTCAACAAACTTACGCAATTTAGAATGAGAAAGACCATGTGAGTTTGAGGATAATTTTAGCAATCCATGTCTGGAATCAGAATCCTTTTGGCTTTTAACCATATCTGTACACCCATATGCAAAAGTGTTAGTCAAATGGATTAGCTCGGAGAGTTTTGGATGCGTCCATGAGAATTCAAAGAGAGAGAGTCTCATGACATGTGCCATATAAGTTGCCAGTTAGGCATAGGAGATAACAATGCAGTGATCTTCTGCCCAAGATGAAAATTGATAATCTTGAAACGGAGGATAACACATGCAACGCCGTTTATTTTATTGCTCTTCACATGTCTACAACGTTACATAAAGCAAAAATTAATTCCTCGTTAAAAAAGGTGTTTTGACTCCGATTAAAGAAGACAGATCTGAACAGCATTGTATAGTATATTTTACAATTTTATATTTCGCATATTTGCATAGTAGTCGTTCTATCCGAGTTTATCTCATAGATCTTTTGATAATAGTTGCAGATTTTTATTATGATTTAAATTAAGATGAAACATATACTTTAATAACAGTTGTCACAATTTATGTATTAATACTATATGGGTATCATTGATTCATTGCTGTCATATGTGCATCTAACCAGCCTGAAAATATAAATTGTTATCTATGTTGAGAAACTTATTATAAAGTTAGTAACTTAGCATCCAAATATGTATATAACAAGTTACCATATACTGAGTAATTCGAGCCGAATTGGTTGAGCAATTGGCTTGGTAACCACAAAGATCAAGTTTGACTTTACTTATTGACTTTCTCGGTTTAAACTAGTCAACTATACACAATCTAGACTAATTTAACTTCTCGTGATTGGTTGTCGGCTACTATGAGTTACAGTATTGTGTGCTTTAAAAATTTGTATATTGTACTTTGTCTAGGGAAGTACAACTTACAAAGCACAAGGTACAACTTTCCAAAAAGCATAGCATTATAACCCATTGTAAAATTTTCTCAATATATAAATATACTCCGTGGCTAGCTAGCATTGTGTATATATGTGAGAATTCTCACGGTGGGGAATTAGAGAGAGTTTTGGCTTGAATTTGAGCAGGCATCTATCCTCTCAACATGGCATGCATAAACATGTTGAAAAATGATCAGCAAGGCCTGTGCACAGCAATGGGTCCAAGAATCTCCTTCTCTAATGACTTTGCAGATTCCCAGCACCCAAAGAGGCATGACCACAGCTACAAAGAAGCCCCAGTCTCCTCAGACTTCGAGTTCTCAGTCCCCACCTACAACATCATCTCTGCAGATGAAGTGTTCTTCAAGGGCAAAATCTTGCCCTTGAAGGAGAAATCCACCAAAACCACTACTCTCAGAGATGAGCTCCTCCAGGCTTCAGATGATGACTATGGTGATCTCTTCCTAAAGGGCACCAGCCGGTGGAGGGAGCGTTTGGGGTTGAAGAGATCCCCTGTTTTCCCCAAGAAATTATCCGACCGGAACGACAGCCCCCTCCAAGGAATTGATGAAGTTAAGGTTCAGATTTGATCAACATTGCTGGTGGGAAGTAGTCAAAGGAGTGCTTAATTTCCTAATTCCTAGTACTGTCCTGTTCTCTTGTTCATGTCCCACCAGCTAATTTTTAAGAATATTTGTTCCCCTCCAGGCTCTGATCTGGATGGATAATGTCCTTTCTGTCATAATTTTTTCCTTTTTTTTCTTCTTCCTTCCTTCATATATTAGGAAGACTAGATGGATTCTGTACACATGTGTTGTTCTTATGTTCATCTTTTCTGTACAAAATGTTTGCACTTCAGTCTAATAATATATGCACTTTTATGCTTTGATCTGTTCTATATAGTTACGGACTCTCATTCTTGTAGCTCTTAGTTTATTTATGAATCCATCAATCTGCAGCGTGGGAAATATTCCCTGTCAAAAGGCATACATATACTGGTTATGAAACATAAAATGACCATAGTAAATTGCAGCAATCTAGGTTGCCTGCCACTCTGCCAGGCTGCCCAACCACCTTAGTTTCTCAGATCTTTCAACAGAGTGCATCCATAAACAAAGCAAATGTATTTCGCCGACATTATAATGAGAACTGAAGTGAATGTAGTTCCTGGGCCATGACCAGATATTGAGAACTGAACTGATAAATGGGCCGGCCAAGCCCAACTTGACAGGCCTGTCACCCCGATGAGGGCAAATTATTGCATGGACCATGGTCCACACAGCTGTGTGGACCAAAAATAAAATGTACATTATTTTTATATTGAAGGTACATTATTTTTGTACTGTAGGTACATTATTTGACAGTATGTACCCTAAAATAATGTACCTACAATATAAAAATAATGTACTTTTTATTTTTGGTCCACACAACTGTGTGGACCATGGTCCATGCAATAATGATTGCCCAATGAGGACCATGGGGGAAGAAATAAGGTCAATGGAAAATGTGTTGAGTCAAAGTAAAATAGGTATGGTTTTCAAGCAAATTATTATTATTATTATTATTTTTTGTTGAGAAGTCATTTTTTAAGTTTTTCTGACGTAGAAACATTTCTACCCTCTCATCAGACCATGATTCTTCTTACCACCAAAGTATGTTTCTTCTTCGATTTTTTTTTCAGCCATTTATTATTTTTTCGATGGCAAATATTTTCAGATCTGGCAATCTAAAATGGTTTCCAGGCCAGACACTTCTGGAAACCAGCCGGCCAATGAAACCAGTCAACCAAACCGATTTTCGATCAAATTTTTTTGTGATACTTGGTTCCGGATTATTTTGTTGTGATATAATTATGCTCATTTTTTGAAACATGAACTAAACACATTAAAATAATTTTTTTGAAAGCCGACCTATAACAGATTTACGGCAACAACATGAAAACGTTTTTCTCGTTAATCAGTAGTACAGTGTGAACCTCTTTATTTTCGTATGCGCCGTGTGCTAACTTTCCTTCTGTGATGAATTGTCGTCTTTGTCGCTTTCTTACTAATTGTGTTATAGATATCAACGAGATTAGAAAACGTCGTTATTGGACATACATGCAAATTTTACTCCGATAAGTTCAAGGATTTTAACATGTTATCAACCCTCACCAAGACACCAACCATTCGAAAGAGACTGAAAAGGAATTTAAAAACCTGCCAAAAAAATCAAGTACAAAGACCTACAAGGCTGCAACAGTGACTGCAAAACAAATTAATGTCATAGAATGGCAAGTCTGAAACTGTGAAAGCGGTCTTTGATTACTAAAGGTGAGGCAACTCTAATTGAATTAGTCATACAATTAATTTAATAATTTTAAAATTTTATTCAATTCTGTATAAAAATTCTCTATTTTTTTTTTATTGATTTGTGTATGTTTTTTTTTTTAAACAATTGACCCTATTACATTGTAGTATCTGTTCATCTATACTTTTCTCAACTTATTGAAGCACAAAGAGTCTATTTCGAGATCTCCTCCACTGAGACTCGAATTCATGACCTCCCATCCAAGGGTGACCACTACATGCCAATTGAGCACAAGGTGCTAAAAATTAAAATAGAGATTAACAATTTTTTTTATAAATAAACAAAAGCTGTCAGACAAATCGAAGTGTGGAAAATCTGAAGAACCGATTTATCCACGTGGCATTGGACAAATGCGTCGTGCACAATGCGCACCGCATATATGAAATATTATCATATATGTTCAGACTGTGCACTCTGACCACCTAATATAAAAACTGAAGCTAAAATGTCAAATCATACTGAACTTATCAATCTCTACGCCTTCGGAAATCTTCTACGATTCTCATCGAGCCCTAGACTCCGAGAAGCATGGAACTCAAGCCAGGTTTATCGGCTTTGGTCACCGGCGGCGCCTCCGGAATCGGTACTTCTTCTGTTTCGCTGAAATGTTTACTGTTTGCACTCTCTGGTTGATTTTTTTTTTACCACTTTGGAACAAAATCTGTATATTCACGTAGTTGACTTTCGGTTCAGATTGGATAAGGTGATTTGATTTTTAACTGGAAGTGGATATACCGAGTTGACGAACATGTTAATGTTGAATGATTTTGCGAACGTGATACTGAAACGACTCATGATAGCAAACGTACATGCGAGCTAGAGATTTGTTAATTCTAAATTGTGTCGTATAATGAATGCTTTGAGCTTAATCCGGTCGATTGCCGTTTATATTTTATATTTCTGCTTCTTATGGTTCCATGTGCTAATCATCGGGCAATAGGCTCCTAGAAAGATGTAGCTCAAGCCTGGTTTATTGGCTTTGGTCACAGGCGGTGTCTCTGGCATTGAAACTTTCTTCTTCTGTTCCATTGAAAGAATTTTTTCCTGGATTCCATTGCATGATCAATCATTTTTTTACCCAAGTACACAATTGACTTTGATCTATTTGGATAATTCTTTTATTATTCAAATAAGGTTTAAAATGATGTTCAGTTTAGATTTGGATTAGTTAAGGTGAGCTTATGTTTAATTGGTCTCGTTGCAGCATTATTCCTATGATTGTGAATGTATTGAACTACAAATGCATTGACTCAAAATTGTGAATGATTAATCTAGCGTTGAGCTTGTTCTTAATTACTGCGTATTATCTTCACAACTTTTGGATCCAGTTTATGCTTATTTCGTGTGTATGCAGGTAGAGCACTTTGCTTGGCACTTGCACAGAAGGGAGTTTTCCTCACCATCATTGATTTCTCTGTGGAGAGAGGAAATGAAGTAGCATCTCTGGCAGAGAAAGAGATAACTAAATTCCATGCTGGACTGCAGTTTCCGCCAGTAACATTCATCAGATGTGATGTTACTAATAAAGGTGAATAAACTTTGTATTTGCACAACTGGCTCATTGACAAGGAGATTACATTTTTCTACTTATTCAACTCAAGTTTGTTCTGTTTCTTTCATCAGTTTTGATCATTAATTTTCAATAATGTTCCGTGAACATTTCAAATTGTAGTGGTGCTTCACTTTCAGAATGTTGGCTTTTACAGGAGAATTAAAAGCTGCTTTCCAGAAGCATTTGGAAACTTATGGACAGCTGGACATCTGCATTAACTCTGCAGGCTTGGGAAGTAATGTGCCTTTCCATAAAGATCAAACAGATGGATATAAAACTTGGAGGCACACACTTGATGTTAACCTCGTTGCTGTTATTGATTGCACCAAACTTGCTGTGAGTTTGGATTTTCCATTCCCATGATCTTTGGTGTTGTTATTGGTCAATAAACAAGTACTTACCTAGGCATGTTGCACAGATCCAAATCATGCAAACCACACAAAAACCTGGCGTTGTTATAAACTTGGGCTCTGCTTCAGGACTGTATCCAATGTATGCTGATCCTATCTACTCTGCTTCAAAAGGTTTGTTGGGTTCTTCATGGATAAGTCACCTTCTGTATATTTTTTTCTGGGTTTAAGTTTTTTGTTTGTTTTCATGTTTCTTCACTCTTCCATTATGCCAAATTGCTCCCACTGAAATGGGAAAAAATTATAGGGGGTGTCGTCATGTTCACGAGATCACTCGCTCTATACAAGCGTCAAGGAATACGCATCAATGTGCTTTGCCCTGAGGTGAAATATTTGAATTTCTTATACATCTAAATTTTTTTAAATGATGACCATATTCATCTCATATGTTCCCAGAATCTAGTTAGAATATGACAAGTATTTCCTATATGTAGAGAAAAAAAATTATGGAAATAGCTTAGATGATAAAGTAATACTAATGGGTGCTTAAAAACTATTCAATATATGGACTATAATGTGACTGCTAAACATAGCACAAGCTTTTGCTCTCTTGTTGTTTTGCTTGCAGTTTGTTCAAACAGACTTGGCTTCAAAGGTGAATCAAGACTTCATTAAACGAGCTGGAGGGTATTTGACAATGGATATGGTGATCAAAGGTTTGTAATTTTTTTTCCTGCTTTACAAATATGTTTAACTTCACATTCTTCCACAACCTGGAGTAAGGGTGATTTACATCAACAAAGTTGCTTTAGAGTGTCCTTTGTATTTTGAAGTTCTCACATTAAATTTATATAGTATTGAACATATATAAGAAAAGTAATTTACACAGTAACTTTCTTTTGATAGTCTTCCAGTTTTGATGTTCAAATTGTAACTTCTTCAGGTGCTTTTGAACTTATCAGAGATGAGACTAAGGCAGGGTCATGCCTGTGGATTACCAAACGTAGAGGAATGGAGTATTGGCCAACTCCAGCTGAAGAAGCAAAATACCTCGTGCATTCTTCTAAATTACGGAGAAGATCTTCAACTTTTGTCCCACCAACTTTTCAAATTCCCCAAAGCTTTGAGAAAATGTAAATGAATGATATTTCCCTTCTGTTCCACCTCATCTGGTTGGGCAGCTTGCTCTTGAGCCAGCAACTTATTTATGATTAAATACTTGCTTCTACTAACTAGAGATAATATGCAAAGTTCTACAAATTTTTTGCCCTTACTTTTCCTTTAATTTTCTGTAGAGTTGTACACACCTTGAGTAACAATTTTCGTAGCGCTACCAGAATTGTGCGTGCTCCGTTGCAATTGCCTATCAAACCAGATCATGTTCTTTTTAAAGTCATTTATGCTGGTGTTAATGCTAGTGATGTAAGTTCTATTATATCTCAAATAAATTCTTTTTAACTTTATGTGAACAACCTTTATATAATTTTATATACTGGTTGGTTTACTGGTAGGTAAATTTTAGCTCTGGACGTTACTTCGGTGGTGGTAAAGATGTTGACTCCCTCCTTCCCTTTGATGCTGGATTTGAGGTGCATAGAGGATTAGCATTTGCCATTTGGCTTTTTATTGTTAATATTTTTGTTTCAATAATAATTGTATTAATGCTGTATTTTTTTTAGCTCCTGCTATCAAGTAACTTGATTTCTAGCACTTAAAATTTTCTGTTTCTGATTTATCATGGATACTTATCTTTAAAATGTGTTTTCTGATCTATCTATGGCAGGCTGTGGGGATAGTTGCTGCGGTTGGTGATTCTGTGAGAAATTTGAAGGTTGGCACTCCAGCTGCCATTATGTCATTTGGTGGTTATGCTGAATTTGTCATGGTACCACTATGCAATCTATATAGTTTGAGAAGTTCTTCAAACTGTTGACCTTTTGTTGTTTGGAGGAGTTTTACGAGCATTGGCTTCCACTTTATCTAGGTACCCGCAAAACACATCCTTCCAGTAGCGAGACCAGATCCAGAAATAATTGCAATGCTAACATCTGGACTCACTGCATCAATTGCTTTAGAAAAGGTCCCTTTCAAATATCAGTTTGTGTATTTTTGACATTTTATCCTCTTTATTTAATTGCGTTGGATATTAAACTTCTGATGCCATTGTACAACTGTTAATCTTGGTTTTCAGACAACACACATAATGTACTGTCTTGACCAATATGTTTTATTTGTTTATTTTTTCAATGGAAGTCAAGGTTGCTCAAATGGAATCGGGAAAGGTGGTTCTTGTGACTGCTGCTGCTGGAGGGACCGGGCAGTTTGCTGTGCATGTATACTGTTAAAAGTGCATAAGAATCCAACTAGGATACTGTAAATACTAGCAACACATGCATTTATATGGCTAATATGTGGCATTTGCATGCTATGTATAACTCCTGTAGTTTCCCTCTTTTAATATATTTTCTCCAGGTAGTGTTTGCTTTGGCTTTAGGATTAAGTTTTTGTATATAAGTGGTAGTCACTACTCTTTTGATCATATAAGGATCTTCCTTTACTTCTTCAATCTGATGGTAGCTAACATCCAATAAATTGTCATTGCAGCTTGCAAAATTAGCTGGAAATACAGTAGTTGCAACTTGTGGAGGTAATGAAAAGGCCAATCTTCTGAGAGACTTGGGAGTTGACCGAGTAATTGACTACAAAAAAGAAGATATAAAATCTGTAAGTCTGCTTATCTCTACACTTAGTAACTTGCATGTTGATGGGTGAAGTGATTGAAAGAGGAGCAATGGATAATGTGCCTTGAGTTGCTGTTCCAGTTGATAACTTATTCATTCATGGTGCTATGATGCAAATGTCACTTTTTGGGTTGTATAATTTATTTGTACTTGCTACTCTAAGGGATAGAAAGGAGAGCAAAGGAAAACACATCTTGAGTTGCTATTACGGTTGATAACCCATTTTTGTATGTGGAAGTCTAATCCATTTGTCACACTTCTAGGTCATTCAAATGATATGTCTTGGTAATTGAACAATTTTCTTGTTAATTTGATTGTATTTTATTTTATGGTTGCCAAAAGGTCGATTTCTATTCCATATTCTCGTCTTACAAAAAAGTTCTTGACAAAACTGATTGCTTTTGATCTGGTTTTTCTGTTGATGTGCAAGGCATTATGTCCCCAATCCAAAGTAATTTATCTTAGTTCTACTATACCAGGTTCTGAAGGAGGAGTTCCCAAAAGGTGTTGATATTGTCTATGAGTCTGTTGGTGGTAAAATGTTCAACTTATGCATGAATGCATTGGCACTCTATGGGCGACTTGTTGTCATTGGAATGATTTCTCAGGTTTGAACTTTTTCCATAGTATGCTTTGTTATCACCCTTGTGTACCGATGTGTGCATTATGATCTACTGCTTGTTCTGCTTGATCAATGTCACTTGTAAAGTTCAACTGAAAAGTTCTGGTTTCAGTATCAAGGAGAACATGGATGGCAACCACAAAATTACCCAGGATTGTGTGAAAAGATTCTAAGTAAAAGTCAAACTGTGGTATGTCAGCTCTGTCTCATTTGATTCATCAGTTAATAATGTTCTTCCAGACTTCTTTTCCATATAGTTCCTTTATACTAATATACTATGATAGTGACCACTTAATTGGTACCATCAATTTCAGCTCTTGTTGTCTCTAACAGTTGTTGCATAATAAATGTTCACATAGGCACCTAGCATATGCTACAAATTTCTCAGCAATCTGACTGAAATGAACATATACACAAGTTAAATATGGTGCAATTACTATTCTGTGTTTTGTCACTTTTATGGGGTCATTAGTTGTAATCCATAATATCACATTCTCCTTAAGTCCATGTGTTAATATCTTTCTGTTATTCCAAACACTCAGATACTTATACTACATTAATTTGGTGGTGCAATTGTTTTCAGAGTGGGTTTTTCCTGATACATTATGCTCATCTGTGGGAAGAGCATTTGAGCAGATTGATTGATCTTTTTTCCTCTGGAAAGCTGAAAGTAAGTATGCCTACATATCCACCGCAGAAAATATTTCATTTATTTCTGTTGCTTTTCAAACCACGCATTATGCTTTATGATTTTGAATTAGACATACAACCAAGTTAAGGTTTAGTGCATTATAAGCGTTAAAAATCCTTTTACTCTGTGTCCAAGGTTGCCATAGACCCAAAAAGATTTTTAGGCGTTCATTCGGTTGCTGATGCTGTTGAGTATCTTTATTCTGGTAAAAGCACTGGCAAGGTACAAACAAGATGCTATAATTGTATTCTTCCTTATTGATTTTGTGACTTCAGTTTTTTTCTGGTTCGAGTTCTTTGACTGTCATAAGGAAAACAAACCATATTGCAGGTTGTGGTTTGCATAGATCCTGCTTTCAGCCAACAAGTTTCGAAGCTGTAAACGCAAATCACAGATCAGTGCAACTGCCGTCATTGGTACTGTCTTGTGCCAATATAGAATAAACCATAAAAATAGTTCCTCTTTGCTCTATTTTTTTTTATCATTCAAATATAAAATACTGTAAAGTTTGTCGTAAATCATATTAAATAATAAAAATATTTGGTGCAGAAAATACTTCTTTTAGTATATGTAAAAAAAAATCCCTGAGAATGGGTTTGACTCTATATACACAGTATATTACCTCTAAACAGGAGGGTGATGTACAGTATTCTTTACCGAAAACCCATACCGTTTCAAAAACCAAAACACTTGAGATGGTTCAGCCAAGATTCTCCTCTCCGAGGTAGCCTTTGGCTCTTTGCTGCGTTTTCCTGCTCCTACGCTGAATGTCCACCAAAACTGAGTCCAACCGTCACCCCTCAGAAGCTTTCCTTGTAACACGAAGAAGCAAAATCAATTGATTTTTGAGCTTCAATCAATTCCAACCTCTGTAGACGCACTTTCTTTTATAGCAATCTATCTACAAGCTACCCCATCGCGGGGATAGTCGCACAAAAATGAAGTTTTGGAGCTGCAGAACTCATTGGATTGCGGGTAGTTGGCAATATCAGAACCTAAAATGGGATCACACAGACAAGATAATAACAAGTTTTGGAGTTTTTGTGCATAAACAAAGACAAGTCCTGCAAGGTCATACCTTCAAAATCTTCAGACCCTGAATCTTTACTATTATGTTCAGCCTGATCCACAATGTGTGGAGAGCAACAATCCAATGCACTTTGGCCTTCATCTTGAACATTTGCCTCAGGTTTACAAACATCATGGATATAAGGCTCTATGAATTTCACTAAGCTTTTACGCTTGCGAGTATCTTTCCGTGAAAGATCTTCAGTATTGAACATGCAACAAAAATGTTTTTTTTTTTAAATCACTGAGATCAACAATCAAATCAAGAGAACATTTATTATTGTTATTTTTTAATTCAAAAAAAATGCAATACTACTATTTACCAGAATCCCTTGTGTTCTCACTAGCATCAAATTTCAAGAGGCAAAGAGCAGCATCTACCACATCTCGACCATTTACCCTTACTATGTCTACCTGGAAAAATCTCTCTTCACAATTAGATATTATTATCTTTTTTTTAGAATAATAATCAGAAAATTTAGTCAAGATGAGTATTAACCGTGAGTGCATCTGATCTTGAACCAACATAAAACCTCATTACTATTGAAAACATAAAACAAGAGACTTGTTATATCTTGCAAACTCTTTGCCCTCTATATATGCCTGGCGTATCACCATAATCGATGGTCTAGACGGCTGGCCAGCTAGGCAGTCGACTAGGCCGCTTAGGCACTAACTAGACCTCCTAGGCCCGACTAGGCTGCCTAGTCGGCCGATTAACTATTGTTTTCTCCTTTTTTTTAATGGGTTATTTTACTCAAAACGACATCGTTTTGAGTTAAATTGTTCAAACTCTAGATGCTTTTTGGGTTAATATTTAATATTTTAATATTAACTATTAAAGTATTAAATAGTTTATAAGTATCAAGTCTTTAAAAAATTAAAAAATTTTAAAATTTTTAAAAAAATAAAAAAAATACACCCTTGGCACCGATTAATCGCCACCTAGGCACCCTAGGTGCTAGGCACTAATTAATCGCCACCTAGGCACCCTAGGCGCTAAGTTCCCGATTTTTTCAACCATGCTATATATAGAGGATTAGAGGATTAGAGGATTAGAGGATGAGGGGAGAAACACAGCCAACCATCCATAACAAGAAATGTTATAGTTGTTCTCATTCATGTGCTGCAAAGACCCTTTTTTGACCATCTACAAACAAACTAGTTAATAAACCCAAGCTACCCTCTCAATAAAAATATACCTCAACTTCATAAGGTCAAAGGATCATACCAAGACAGGACAACATTTCCAATGAACTTCACAACACACTATGCTGCATACTCACCCCTCTGGTCCTAGACTAATTGTCCACAAGTTCCCTTTTGTCCAGTTAACAGCTTGACAATTATTATTATTATTATTTAAATATTTAATTCCTTTACTTTCTTAGCAGTATTTAGACAATAAATCATTTGAGTTGTGGCATGTTATTGATTGTGGGTAAATGTGGAACAAAAAAACTGTGAAAAGTTACCTTTAGTTTGCATGGCTCAATCAGACGAAAGATCAAAATATCTCCTTTGAGTAATCTGTGAGAGATTGAAAATGCTCTCCAGCCAGCGCTTAATCCATGCCTTTCCAGAAGATAAGACGTTTTGTATTCATTTCCCCATTCATCTACCAATATAATATTGGTGTCACAAGTCGGTAGATAAATGTCACAGAATGCCTTCGGAAGATGCTGTCATTGGAGGGAAGTTAGACGAATATTTTTAAAAAAAAAAAATGACAGGAAAAATCATTCAAGGATTACCAGCCAAAACCCATGAGCAACATTTGATGGCAGCATACACTTTATAAAGCTAGGGAATTCATCTGANAGGCTCGACAGCACCCTTTCTGCTCGCTCCAAAACAGAGAACTTAGCTTCAACATCATCGTACATGTCACTAACTGTTGCCCTTTTTCGTTTAATGCTACATGACCAAATTGGGAAATTATTCATGTGTTACCTTCAACTGGAATCAAAACTCAAAATACAGGAAAGGAAAAAGAAGGCAGAGGATGTGGTGGTTAAGGTTGAATACTAAAACTGCTCACCTCTCTGATTTTTTGCGATTATTAGATTTTTCCTGTTCAACAAAGCAAATAATTTCTCGTCATTCCTAGAATTTAACAGCAGTAAATTCTTCATCTAAAACATGTGAACCAATTTAAACAATCACACAAATATTTGTAAAATTACCAAGAATACAAGCTATGAGAAGTTGAAATGCATACTATGATTGCAATGTAGATTAATACACCCCCAAAAACAGTACTCTATGACACGCAACATTTTCAAATGCTGTAATAAGAGAATGATTTTAAGAGCGCAATATTTGCAACTTGCCAGTACAGAGGTATAAACGCTCCGTAACATCTGCAGCAAGTTAGAAGTATGTGACAGTATGGCAAATTTTGCTTCTAAACTTTACTTCTATAAATAATCCTCGAAACGTATCCAATGGAACGACACCACTAGCTTCAGATGCCTAGAACGACAATTCAAGTTCTCTCAAGTTAGAAGTATTTAATGTAGAACAGACAATTTTGCTTCAACACTTGTCTTCTATTAAATAATCCTCGAAACATATCCAATGGAACGATACCACTAGCTTCGGACCGCTACAACAAACTTTCAAGTTCTCTCAAATGACTATTGTACCATTTCTACCTCTTCAGACAAATCACTTGATAGAAACGTGAAGCGTTTATGTTGAATCACAGTTGCGTTCATATTTAAAAGACCGTGCATAGTCATGGAAGCATGCTTTTGAAGAACTTCCAGGTCATAGGATATAGCTGTATTTGCTAAGGTATATCAGTTACTTGATCATTAGGAACACGACACCGGTTCGAGTTTTTCCCTTTCCCAAAAAATTAGGGTTCCAAATGTTGTCCTGCCTCACCAATCAAACCTAACATTCATTGCTCCAAATAACCAGTCTAACATTGATTGCTTCAAATGATTCTCCATTAATCCTAATTCAAAACATCCTAAGATTACCACAATACATAAGAAATTAAGAATCATCAACACTGCTACACAAAACCAAAAGGAACACGCATCACATAAACAACAAATCTAAGCAAAAACAGAACTCAAAATACAGAAACACAGCATAAACTCACGCAGATCCTTAAAGAAAAAACATAATCTAGAAAGATTTTTTACTTGCTTAGCCTTAGATTTGAGAATTTTAGGCTTTTTAGAAGCTAGCTTTTCCTTGCTCTCCAATGGCATCTTCCTCTTAGTCTGCAACGCAACACGTAAAACCACCACAAACGATCAATAACGAAAGTAACTTAAAGGCGGAAACAGTCGTGTATATATGTATATATATAATATATGCATGTATTGAATAGTCGCGTGTGTGTATATGTATAAAAGAAAAGTAAAAAATGTATAGAGACAGAGACCTTAGAGGAAGAAGCTGCGGGCGTCGATGTGGACAGGGAATGAGAAATCCGTACTTTGTGCGAACAGATTTGGGAGTCAGTTCGTTGTTTAACATTCGAGTGCTTAGTTTCCATGGTTGTCTTTTGGACTTTCTCTCACTAGCAGAAGTATCAGGTAATCGTATACAAAATGTATGTATATATGTATATGTGATGATATACGGAGTATATGATGATATATAATATGTGGAGAGAGAAAAAGAGAGCCAACCAAGCTGAGAAAGACAGGCAAACGCGGGGCCAGGAGCAGACCAGCTTAGGTGGGCCCGAGCGACGTAGGACCGGCAGTCCACCGTTTTTGAACAAACGCGCCCATTTTCCTGCCTTTTTTTTCTTTTTTTCTACTTTTAACACCCAACATTTAAATCATTTCAGCAAGCTTTTACCCAAACCGGAAAACAACAATTAATAAGGTGTCGTCGTTTCGGATTCTCTTGCATTTGTTCAGCAGCTTTTCTTGATATTTTAAATACAAAATTAATGTCATCTTAGATCCTACGAGTTTTGTGATTCCGTCACATTTAGTTCTTAACTTTTAAATTGATCAATTGTAATCTTCCGAATTTTAAATTTTGACTGGTCATATTTCTCTCGTTATATGTTGTCTGTGTCGTGAAATTTAAGGGTAAAATAGTCCATTTTTTGTCAACACAAGACAAATGCGTAGATTTTCCTGTAGAATTTGCCCTACTAGCGTATTTAATAATAATAGCAAATCTGGCGAAAATGTGAATAACTTGTAGGAAATGGGAGATTACCCGTGGTAAGATACAAAATTAAAAAAAAATGGTAAAAAAGGAAAGTATTTAAAATTTGTAAATGAAAAATGAAAATTATTTTCAAAAACAACATAAGTGGTAAAAGTTTTGGATAAAACAAGTTTGGCATATGTGCACGATTTTTGCTTATTGTCGTTTTTTTTTTTTCATTTAAATTTCAAATTATGCTAGAATTGATAATTGTTATAAAAAAAATGAATACTAAAATTCCTAGTATTACTTTAGCATGCGAATACAAGAAATTTAGGTTATTGAATTCAGCAATGTCTATTATTCAATTTGTACTTAATGCTGTTGTAGGATTGTAGGTGTCATTTTGAAGAAAAGAATGTTAGAATTATGAGACCATCTACAATAATTAGGGATATTTCTACTTTACATTCTCACCTAATGTTCATTGTATATTCAACATAATAATTTATATTACATATTATATTATAAATAAATAAAACTAAAAAATTAAATTTGATCGTGATAGACAATTACGCATACAACTGTCTATATAGATATTTGTGGTGTTCAGGGACCTAATTATAATTTTTTTGAGTTCGGTAGCCTAATTGCATTTTGTATTTTTGTGTGTAATTAAGTAGTCTATTTGGCTCTTATTCCTTAAAAAATGATAAGGAGTTTATTCTCTAATAAAAAGAGACATGATGATTTAGAGAGACACACCAAACATTTGTGTGTGTGTCAGTGTGTGTGTATATATAAGGCTAACCCCATCCCTGCCATTTCTCCATTGGCAAGATGACTTGGAAATGCAAAATATTTTTTTTCTTTTTTTTTTTACCTCCACGTGGCATGCAAATTTGCTAAATTGCAAGCCATAAATGCTTTTTTATTTTCTATTATTATTATTTTATTATTATATTTATAATATAATATGAAATGGGACCCACTTTTTAAAGTGATAGAGATTTGCAGGATGTAGTGTGAATAGTAAATGAATTGTAAATTTGGTGATGTGAAGGTGGGACCTATTTTTGAGAGTTTGAGAAATTTGCAGGGATAAGGTTAGCCTAATGGTCAAATTGCAAATCTCTCCAAAAAAAAAAAAAGAAGGTCAAATTGCAAAAGAAACGAATTTGTCAATTTGAAAACGAAAGGGCCACATCATGACCAAACTAGGCCTAGCCTCTAGGCCCAAAATACTACCAAATCAACAACCCAAGTTCATTCCCTGCAGGCTGCAGCTCACATACTGACCCAAATCAAAGCCTCTGACCAGAATCCATTCAGTGGCCTGTGGCGATAAGTCTTAACAGAATTGTTTTCCGATCTTCTTCGAAACTCCACCGGAATACCGATACCGATACCTAACAACGGCGTGATTCCTGGCGGCGAGCCTGAGTCCACCCACCGCCGGATTCGCGTTTATTTTATATCGCACGGGTAAAACACTATTTAAGATAGATCAGTGTTGCAAAGATCCCGACTTAGACGCCGATTAATCCCCGCCTACTAGGCGCCAATCGACCGCCTAGCGTATCACCTTAAATGGTGGTTTAGGCGGCTGGCCGGCTAGGCGACCGCCTAGAACGCCTAAGCTTCGCCTAACCCGCTTAAGCACCGCCTAAGCCGCTTAGGCGCTGACTGTCTAGGCCTCCTAGGCGCCGTCTAGACATCCTAGGCAGACCTTGTCAGCCAATTAATTATTGTTCTTCTATTTTTAATAAGTTATTACACTCAAAACAATATCATTTTGAGCGAAATAATCGTAAATTGTACAAACTTTTGATATTTTTTTTGGTTAATATTTATTATTTAATATTAACTATTAAAGTATTATATAATTTATAATTATTAGTCTTTAAAAAATTTAAAAATACTTAAACAAATTTTTTTTTTAAAAATAAAAAATACACTGACACCTAGGCGTCTTAGGCGCTGCCCGAGCGATTTTTTCAACCATGTACATCTCTTGAATACAATGTACATTTTTTTTATATACTAAAAGTATATTATTTGATAGTATAGTCCACATAATAATGATTGGACGATAGTCAACTATCTAGAGAGAGATGTTCATACATGAATTCTCGTACTAGAAGATTATAAGTTTGTTTGTGGCGCAAATCAAAGTCTTCTAGTTTATCCAATTCACATGCACCTTCGACAACTTGGCAATTTGATTTCTAAGTGGAGATCGAAGAAGGAATTGATCAACTTTGAATTGGCATGCAACTTGATTTTTATTTTTATTTTTTAGTAAAAAAGAAGGAATAATTGATATGAAGAAGCTAGGAAGGAGCCATTATTGCATCCCGGCCAGGAGAAGAGAGTGGTAACGTTTTAGCACTTTGACTTGATTTTCGATCACTTCTTTTATAATAAAGCTAATAAGAAGCAGCGCATGCATGCATGAATTGAAGCTAAGCTATCCTAGCAAGCAAGCTTAATTAGATTAAAAAAAAATGATGATGGTCACGTCACTACTTAGCTTCTTCTCGAGTGCCTTCGTTTCCCTTTCATTACTACTAGATCATAGACAGGGCCGGTTTTTTTATTTGCGGGACCCTGTGCTAATAACTAAGTGAGGCTCTATCAAAGTATAAATAAACTGCGAATTGAAGAAAAATTGCAAAGAGAAAAATGCAAAAAAAACCTAATTTTGAACCAATATATTCACAAATACATTACTAACTATTAGGCCAGGGTTGGACTAGGGACCCCCAAAATTTTGGGGCCCTATGCGGTCGCACGTCTTGCACGTCCTAAAATCCGGCCCTGATCAGAGATGCAAGAAGCGTTAGAAAGCAGTGCACGCAGAGGGAAGAGACCTCCTCTCCTTCCGTGGAGGCTAAGGAAACCTTGTCGTTCTTGATTCATGGTCCCCTTCCAACCTCAAAATAAAAACTTGTATGTGTAACAACTAGACATGCAAATGCAATACTACTACTACTACGTACTATAACTATATATGTTTCCCAGATAAACATGAGAGATTATTCTACGTACTCTAGTAATTTGACTATTATTAAGTTGTTAGGTTATATTGGATGGGATATTAGAGCCTTGGTGGTCGGTGCTGGGAAAATTATTGTGGGTGGACCATGGTCCACATAGTGTTGTGTGGACCATAACAAAAAATACATTTTTAATATACTAAATGTATATTATTTGTTTACTGAATATATTGAATACAATATACATTTTTAATATACTAGTCGGGTTTGACAAGACGACAAGTGCTTTAATGAAGGTCCAAAATGCATAAAGGCCCAATATGTATGGTGGTCCGGTCAAAGTTGACAAATTATTGTGTGGACTATGGTTCACATAGTGCTGTGTGGACCATAACAAAAAATACATTTTTAAAGCTTCAACATTAATACACGGAATTCGATTGTGATCACTTGAAGCTTCAACATAAATTCAAAAAATAAATTGTAGATATTCTAATATTGTCACCTGAAGCAGCTGCAACTTGGGACTTTATGCGGTGTCCTTTATCTCGTACCCATTCTTCTAAAAATGGCACCTTCATGAAGCGTATTAGTATATCCTTCCCAATTTCTTTTGCTGCTTGCCTGCTGTAAATATAACCAATAGTATGTAGCATAGCCTCGCCAAAAGCTGAAAAAGCTAGGAAAATGTAAGTACTCCTCAGTTGGAAACTCAAGACAAATAACAAGTGATATTTTAACTCACTAATTAAGGGAGTCCAAAACAAAGAAAGCTTGGTCAATATATAATTCATGTGATTCTAAGTAGTATTTCAGTTTCTGTATGTTATCAGAGTCCTACATTTGCTTGCCAACTAAATGGTACTTTATTTGCAATTTTCTGACTGTAGAATATACTAACACAATACGTGCTTGATAGTGGTGATGAATGAGATTAGTTGCATGCATACTGAAAATAGAGAAAGGTTGCCCTCATTCTTGGTTTAGAAGCCTAATTGTAATTATTTGGTTTAAACATCGCACCTAAGTTCCATACATTTCATATAAATCAGCAGTATCAGCTGTTGAAGAAGTAGCAACATGATAATATCAACCAATATTTGACACAAGATACAAACATGGACATGTAATGTCGTCCCATATTTCCTCTATCTAAATGACATAGAAATACGCAACACTCTGGTAGGAATTCTAGATTTCTAGGTGGTGTTAGATTTCTATAACTACTGAACTAGGGTTGCAATCTGACTAGAACAAGAAAATAAATTGAGATTACATTATGTGGTGTTAGGAATTCTATGATTAGTGGTAATTTGTTTCTTTTCTAAGGCAATTATTCTTTTTTCGTTACTAATTTTGACCTTAAAACTAATCTTACCAAGCTAGTGGTTGGCCAATACTGCTCAACAATTGGTCAAGGACTCAAGGTCAAGTTAAAACTTCATGTTTAGAAACATTCCAACAGTTTCTAATGTTTCTTCACACTACAAGAGAAATTATATTTCAAGGATCTTGAAGTTTACACTTTAGACAGTAAAATTTGCATGAAATATATGTTGTAAATTAAGTATTGAAAAGAACAGAAGCATAATACAAGCTTGTAAATATTAAATGTACATGTATGGTTCACATGTGCCGCTTAGCTTTGTTGGCTTTGTCAACACCTAGATACTCACTGTCACCCTATGTTATGGGATCTAGCTTCATCATCTGGCTCTTTATTTCTTGATATCTAAACGGATTTCGGTTATCTGGCTCTTTATTTCTTGATATCTAAGCGGTTAATCCGTTATCTGGCCCACAAAACACAAAATAGAATATCTAGAAGGGCCTTTAAGTTTTACGAAGAAAATTATGGGTTTAAAGCACCGTTGAATGTACTGTGTTCTATTTCTTGATATCTAAACGGATTTCGGTTATCTGTATGAGCATAAATATAATATAAACATAAATGTGCAGTCCAACTATCAGCTTAGGCTTTTAGTTGAGATGGAGCACATGCTTTAATTTGGTATTAGAGCCACGCAAAAGATCATGGGTTCGAAACTCTGCGCCACCCGTAAAAAAAGTCTGGTGTGTGAGCATAAATATAATATAATCATAACAACACATGCTTTAATTGCTCTGATTTCGCGAAGGGGAAAAGGAAGGCAAGTGCCCAACGCAAGTTCGCGAAGCAAAGGAAGAGGAAGGCATGCTTTAAGGGAGGGGCGTGTGAGCATAAATATAATATAATCATAACAGCACATGCTTTAATTGCTCTGATACCAAATTGAAGGGCGGGGCTTTAATTGCTCTGATATAATATTACTTCAGCAAGACCCTCCTAAAGTTGCCCGGGCCCAACGCAAGTTCGCGAAGCAAAGGAGGGCACTTGCAAGTTCGCGAAGCAAAGGAAGGTTCGCGAAGCAAAGGAAGGCAGTTGCCCGGGCCCAAGTTCGCGAAGCAAAGGAAAAGGAAGGTCGTTCGCGAAGCAAAGGAAGGCAGTTGCCCGGGCCCAACGCAAGTTCGCGAAGCAAAGGAAAAGGAAGGCTGAATCCAAATCCAATTAGTGAAACCGCCTTCCCGGGCCCAGCGCGCCTTCGCGAAGCAAAGGAAGAAGTTGCCCGGGCCCAACGCAAGTTCGCGGCTTTAAGGGCGTGTGAGCATAAATATAATATAAACATAACAACACATGCTTTAATTGCTCTGATACCAAATTGATAATTGCTCTGATACCAAATTGAAGCTTTAATTGCTTTGATACCAAATTGAATCATGTGCTCCATCCAACTAAAAGCCTAATCACTCACAGCCAATATATGGGCAGTCTTGTCTTCATCAAATTGCAAGCTCCAAGGCCAACTTCAGCAAGACCCTCCTAAAGTTGCCCGGGCCCAACGCAAGTTCGCGAAGCAAAGGAAGGCTGAATCCAAATCCAATTAGTGAAACCGCCTTCCCGGGCCCAGCGCGCCTTCGCAAAGTAAAGGAAGGCTGAGGCTGATTTTTTTTTTTTTTTAGATTGCTTCAAGATTTTATAATATGTAATTCTAGACTATTGTACATAAGAAGTTGTGACCTTCTCCGTGAAATTAAAGCATGTGCTCCATCTCAACTATTCGAACCCATGACCTTTTGCATGGCTTGATACCAAATTAAAGCATGTCCTCCATCTCAACTAAAAGCCTAAGCTGATAGTTGGATTGCACGTATTATATTTATGCTCACACGTGAACTCTTAATCGTTGATATAATGCTACCTGCATCAAATCAAATCTTTCATATTATGTCACTTTATCATATTAACGTGTAGTGGATCAGTGAATGAAAATGTAGGATCAGACTAACTTGACTAACCAGTACCATGCTCTCCTAATTATGTGAATCATACTACTTTTATCTCTGTGTTGAATTCTCCTCTGCAGAAACCCCAAGGAAGAGTTTCGGCCCCCTTCACCAACTCCAGCTTATACAGAAGCTGAACTTCTCACTAGAGAATGTAAGTTGACTTTCTTTTGTTTTGATCGGATTCCATTTCGTGGCGCGAAGCTCAAGTTAAATAATCTTCAATTGTTCAGATGAATAGCTAGGCTTTAGTCTTAGCAAGTGGAAAATGCAATTAAACTGATGTGTTTTTATAACTTATTCAGGCTTTGAAGGTTCTGATATCTGCTATTTTGTACAATTATTCACCCCTTATTGTAGTTGTTTTGAAGGTTATTTTCTGTATCTTAGTGAAATTGGGAATTGTTTGTGTGTTATATTGTCCAAGTGCTGAAATATCTACAAGGAACAACAAAGGAAGAATATTGGACAAGTTCTGGAAGAAAAGGGAATTACAATGAAGAATACAAGTTAGAAAAGAATTAGAAGATGCCTAATGGGCCAAGGCCCATCTACCTCCTATATATTTGACCTATTCTCTACAATTATAGGAGGTTCCCTTA
>CM008334.1:1138687-1155293 GCA_002525835.2 Ipomoea batatas | reverse complement strand
GGTGGGCGTAAGTTCGGGCACAACCTGTTTGATGAATTGCCACTGAGAAGAAATCACACAGTCCCGCAGAGCCTCGCCTGTGATTGCAGGGGAGGTTGTGGGCTTCGCGGTTGTAGTAAGATTACGTGATGAGAAGTGCCTGATAACCTGTAAAAGCTTAGGCCTATCGAGCTTTCTGAGTGGAATAGCATGGCGGATTCTCATCTTCCACGGCTCGAGGCGGACGCGGGAGGTCTGCAATTTGTTGGTTGCTAATTGCTATGCCCACTAGGCGTCTCCACGTCTTAAACACTAGAGTCGTTGACGTTTTTTTGTTTTTGTTTTTGTTTTTGTTTTTGTTTTTTTTTTATCATGATGTTAAAAACAATAAATTTGAAAATTATTTTTAATCAAAATTAATTTACTTCATAACTCTATACAAAATTTTAAGTAAAACACAAAAAAAAAAATTGTAATTATTGGAAATAGTTGTACTCAATTGTCTCATTTTATATTTTACATGTACAAAATTACAAATATGACTAAACATTAATCATATTTGTAATTACTTAAATTATGTCATAATATTTGATTAAACATAATTTAAGTAAGTCTAATTATTTTATAAAATTAAATTAAATTGTATATTTGAAGTGTAAATATACAATTTAATTTAATTTTATAAAATAATTAGACTTACTTAAATTACCGTCTTCAAAAAAAAAAAAGTGTTCATATTACCATTTAACATTTTTGCAAAATAAAGCTTATGTAGCTCCCCGCTTTGTTGTTTTCACTTTTCCGTTTACCTGTGCTATATCTGCTCTGCTTCTCCGGGGACTCCAAAACCATTTCCATTACGGAATTTCCTCCTAAACAGCCGGCCGATAACGCGAGAATACACTACGTATGTCTTCTCGAGCCGCCGGAAAACGAACAAAGGATCATTCCGACACCTATGTAGGGGGAGGTGCCGATAAATCACTGTGATATACTGTTTGTGAGACAAAGAGATGATGCAGGGGCTTCACCACCAGCAGCAGCAGTTAGCGGCACTCCTCGCGGCGGCGCTTCCTAAAGACGACACCTCCAAATCAACACCACTACCGCCGCTGCCACAAACTCCGTCATCGTCAACGCCGTCGTCATCCGCTGCGACGACGTCCGAGGAGGACGAATCCTCCCGAATCGCCGCCCTAACCTCACTTCACCGCGCCATTCTCTACCCGCCTAACTCCCTCCTCGTCACTCACTCCGCCTCGTTTCTAGCTCAAGGCTTCTCTCAGCTCCTTTCCGACAAGTACCGCAACTCTTCTCCCTACCTCCCACTCCATCTATGTTAGAATGTTTGGCTGATTTAATTAATTATTTGTGTCTTAGTTTTTGTGTTGCTTGTTTTAGTAGTGCACTTGCGTGATTTGTTAAGATGCTAACCACAGCTTTGGAGCAATGTCATATGTTTCGAGATAGATAATAGATAATACTCAATTAATTTGTTCAAGTATTTTGTATCAGTAGTGATTGTATGATATTTGTTTTCTGAATTTCCCCCAAAATTGCTGCTTAGGTGCTATTCTGTGCGTCACCCAGCGGCTACAGCTTATGGTGCTTTGTGCGCTGTGCTTTGTTCTATCTCCATGGGCCCAAATGGAAGGCAGAATCATGTTATACTTGGAAGTTTGGTTGATCGGTTCATTGGCTGGGCATTGCCGTTACTTGGCAACGTTGGAGATGGTTCACTGGATGTTGCTTTGGAAGGTCTTCGCGAGTTTCTTAGTATAGGGGATGTTGGAGCAGTTGAGAGATTTGCTTTGCCAATCCTCAAGGCTTGTCAAGAACTTCTGGAGGATGAGAGGACCTCCTTCAATTTACTTCGTAGACTACTTGATGTTTTAACACTGATCTCTTTGAAGTTTTTTAGATGCTTCCAACCACATTTTGTAGATATTGTTGATCTGCTTCTTGGATGGGTGCTGGTACCAGACCTTGCAGATACTGATAGGCGTGTTATCATGGATAGTTTTTTGCAGTTTCAGAAATACTGGGTGAATAATATGCAGTTCTCTCTGGGACTGCTGTCAAAGTTCTTGGGAGACATGGATGTTTTGCTTCAGGATGGAAGTCCTGGTACTTTGCAGCAGTTCCAAAGATTACTTGCACTGCTGTCTTGTTTTTCTACTGTGTTACAGTCCATGGCATCAGGTTTACTGGAGATTAACATGCTTGAAAAAATTAATGAACCTCTTTGCAAAATGGTGCCTATTCTGTTGGGGTGCATATCTTTAATTGGAAGGAAATTTGGGTGGTCAAAATGGATAGAGGATTCTTGGAAATGCTTAACATTATTGGCAGAAATTTTAAGGGAACACTTTTCACCTTTTTACAGCATTGCAGTTGATATTTTGTTTCAAAGTTTGGATATGGAAGGTAAAGAGCAATTTATGGGGTCAAAGAAGCTAACTTCCTTTCAAGTTCATGGGATTCTTAAAACCAACTTACAATTGCTGTCTTTGCAAAAGCTTGGTCTCTCCCCATCCTCAGTTCACAAAATCTTACAGTTTACTGCACCCATATCCAAGTTGCGTTTGCATCCAAACCACTTAGTGACTGGAAGTTCTGCTGCTACATATATCTTCTTGCTTCAACATGGAAACAATGAGGTTATTGAAATGGCTGTGAGTACAGTGCTTGAAGAGCTGGAGCCATTGAAACAAGCACTTGGAGAAACTTTAAGTAGTGGGGACATGATCTGTAACACTGCTGTCCCTAAGTCTTACTCGAAATCTGAATTGGTTGCATTAATCAAATTTGATTTAAGGGTCTTGTCAAGTTGTGTTTCCTTGCCTGGGTGCAGCAGTTTTATTGGACAAGGTGAAATTGATACTCTATATGTTAGTAGGTCAGAGAAATTGATTTCTTGTATTATTGACAGATTGGACCCTTTTAACTCAACTATCCAGAATGATGTGGAACTGCAAGTTACAGTTCTCAAAACTTTGGAAAGGCTGGCTGAAGTAGAATTTTTATGCAAGTGCTCCCTAGGCAAGGAAAGAACTGTAGAAGCTTCCCTAGATTCAGCATCACAAAATTCCCAAAAGGGTGATGATTGGAGGCATGAACCTCCAGTGATAATCTTACAATACCTGAAAAAGTTTTCTGTTCTTCTTGCTAAAGCTATTCATCATTCTTCTCCTTTGGCACTCAAAATAGAAGGACTACAGTGGATGCATAAATTCTGTGGAAATGTTATTAGCATATATGATAATTCAAAGGCATTATTTTCTCCTTGTGAAGCTTTTGGCTATGTTGATATTTTCCAGGATTTGCTGTTTTCTATTTTGGATGCTGCTTCAGACAGGGAACATAAAGTGAGATCTCTTGTGGCATCAGTACTGGAGATGCTTCTGCAAGCAAAACTTATCCATCCCATACACTTCATAGTTACCGCTGAGACTGTCCTTGAGAAACTTGGTGATCCAGATACAGACATAAAAAATGTTTTTGTCAGGGTGCTTTCAAATATGCTACCATTAACAGTATATCTTTGCGGTCTTAATGATAATGGACTAACTACAACATACATACCTGGTGATTGTAGAATTTCTAACAGGGCTAACTTGCACTGGAAGCAACTTTTTGCACTTAAGCCACTACCTCAGCAACTTCATTCACAGCAGCTTGTTTCCATACTCAGTTACATTGCACAGCGATGGAAGGTGCCTCTTTCTTCTTGGATTCAGAGGCTTATTTGTAGCTGCCAAAGGTCAAACAATATCTCTTTGACTCAGCTTGAGGAGGCAGCTGATGTTGGCCCAAAGGGATTATTGTGGGATATCAAAGTGGATGAAGATACTCTTGAAAGAGCTTGCTCCGCTAATATCCTTGCTGGTGCATGGTGGGCTATACATGAAGCTGCTAGATATTGTATTACTACACGACTCCGAACGAATCTCGGGGGTCCAACTCAAACTTTTGCTGCATTAGAGCGCATGCTGTTGGATGTTGCTAATGTGCTAGAGCTTGATGCTGATCAAAGTGATGGGAGCTTAAATATCATTAGCTCTTCTTATGCTCACTTGTTGCCTATGAGACTATTATTGGACTTTGTTGAGGCTTTGAAGAAAAATGTATACAATGCATATGAAGGATCACTTGTTTTGCCATGTCCTTCTCGGCAGAGTTCTTTGTTCTTTAGGGCAAATAAAAAGGTCTGTGAGGAATGGTTTTCTCGGATATGTGAGCCAATGATGAATGCTGGGTTAGCACTGCATTGCCATGATGCTACAATTCATTATTGTGCATTGCGGTTGCAGGAGCTAAGAAATCTTGTTGCATTATCCATGAGAGACAAGTCAAGAGCCCAAGTGAATGAAAGCCTTCACAGTATCAGAGTTAGGTTTGCTGGAGATATTATGAGAGTTTTACGACACATTGCTTTGGCTTTAAGCAAAAACCATGAGCCAGAGGTGTTGATTGGTATAAAAAAATGGGCAACTACGGTGTTTTCTCCATTGTTTATTGATGAAAACCAGACTGTAAATGACAGAGGGACATTGGGATATTTTTCTTGGATTAGTGGGCTGGTATATCAGGCTAAGGGTCAGCATGAAAAAGCTGCTGCACACTTTATCCATTTGTTACAGACTGAAGACTCACTTACATTTATGGGTTCTGATGGTGTACAATTTGCCATAACACGTATCATTGAGAGTTATGTGGCAGTTTCTGATTGGAAGTCTCTTGAATCCTGGCTGTTGGAATTACAAACACTTCGTGCTAAGCATGCTGGTAAAAGTTATTCAGGTGCATTAACCACTGCTGGCAATGAAATAAATTCTATACAGGCGTTGGCTCGTTTTGATGAGGGTGAGCTCCAGGCGGCGTGGGCATGCCTTGATTTGACCCCAAAGAGTAGTAGTGAGCTAACCCTTGATCCCAAATTGGCATTGCAAAGGAGTGAGCAAATGCTCTTGCAGGCTATGCTTCACCAAATTGATGGAAAGGTGGACAAGGTGTCACATGAATTGCAGAAGGCCAAGTCTATGCTGGAGGAGCCATTGTCTGTTTTACCCCTTGATGGGCTGTCAAGGGCAGCACCATATGTCAACCAGTTATACTGCCTCCTGGCATTTGAAGAATGCTTTAAGCTCAAAGGGGCCCAAAACCAACATTTTCCATCGTTGTTAAATTCATATCTTCAAACAATGCACTCCCCTATCAACCAGATTCATCAGGATTGCAATATATGGCTAAAAGTTCTGCGAGTCTATAGAGCTGCTCATCCAACTTTGCCATCAACTCTTAAACTTTGCATGAATGTGATGAGCCTTGCCCGTAAGCAAGGAAACCTAATGCTGGCAAATCGTCTTGAAAAATATTTGATAGACAATATATCTAGCTGCCCTGAGGGTAGTATCCGTGATCACATAATTTCTAGTTTGAACTATGAGCAAATATTACTAATGTTTGCTGAAAACAAGATTGAAGATGCATTTACTAGTCTATGGTCTTTTCTGCGTCCTTGTATGGTCTCACCTTCAGTTGTTTCTTCTGATTGTGTTGATAATGCTTTGAAGGCAAAGGCATGCTTGAAACTTTCTCATTGGTTGAGACAAGACTATTCAGATGCCAGACTGGAAGATATAGTCCTCAAAATGAAAGGTGACTTCTATGCACATGAAACTTATTGTGGCAAAGAAGGATCTAGCTTTAATAATGATCAACTAACTTCTAAGGAAAACATGAACCTTATTTATGAGGAACTTGTGGGCACTGCTACAAAGTTGTCTTCCCGTCTGTGCCCCACCATGGGAAAGTCATGGATCTCATATGCTTCTTGGTGTTTTACTCAAGCCAGGTCATCTCTGCTTGTACCTGTTGAAACTGCTCTCCAATCTTGTACCTTTTCTCCCATTCTTACTTCTGAACTTCTACCTGGGAGGTTTGGGTTAACCAAGGAAGAGTTCTTGAAAGTGAAAGACATCATTTTCCAACTTCTTTGGAACAGATCTCTTGTCAAAGAGTTGAATGAAAATGCTGGAGATTTTGATGTTTCTTTCATATCTTCTGAACATATAGAAAATGAAGGTCTTGCTAGGCCTTTGTTGCAGCAGGTTGTAGATATTATTGAGTCTGAAGCTGGAGCTTCTGGAGCAGAAGATTTTTGTGGTGAGTGCCTTTCTGCTACTGTAACTTCTAAGTTGCAGAAGTGCTTTGCAACTGTGAAGGTACCCATGGAAGAAGCTTCTGTGATCTCCTTGATTGGTGATTTGGTTGATATATGGTGGTCTTTGAGGAGGAGAAGGGTCTCTCTTTTTGGTCATGCAGCTCAAGCTTTTATGAACTTCCTTTCACATGCATCTTCTAGAAGTTTTGATGGCCAATTAACTGGTTTTGATAAAGTCTCAAAGTATAAGTCCACGAATTATACTCTTAAAGCCACACTATATGTCTTGCATATTCTTGTCAACTTTGGACCTGAGTTAAAAGATACACTTGGACTTATGTTCTCTGCAGTTCCTCTGCTACCATGGCAGGTGAGCTTCTGTTTATACATAAGCTTTTTGTGAGGATTAATTTTGGCTTTCTGATTGTATCTTCCTTTTGAAGGAAATAACTCCTCAACTTTTTGCTCGATTGTGCTCCCATCCTGAACAAGTGGTTAGGAAACAAGTAGAGAGCTTATTAGTAATGCTGGCAAAGCTGTCTCCTTGGTCAGTAGTGTATCCAACTCTTGTTGATGCAAATTCTTGTGAAAAGAAACCTCCTGAGGAGCTTCAGCGGATACTAGCTTGTTTGGTAAAGTCTTTCTATACTGTCTCATGAAATAGTATCTTCTAAGATTGATATTGAAAGGAATTTCACTTTTCTCTGGTATTTAAGGATACGAAACATTTTTTTGGCCTGTAAAAATAATTGATTGGATAAATTGTTTACACTTTTTTATGCCCTCTTTGGACAACTTAGTGTAGTAGATCACTAGATCTAGATCCAAAACAGAAAGTGAATGCAATATGTTCTGAAAATATCAACGAGCAAAGGAGGAAATAGAAAATCTCTGCAAAATGATTATTGTTTTTCCTGAAAATATGTAGGCTGTCTTGCTCTTCATTTCTATCAATAATTAGCTGTAGACATAAATGAATAAGTTAATATTCCCACTTGTTATTTCCAAGTTTGCTAACAAGTTCTTTATCGTAACTTTTGTCAAAATGATGATAATATAGACTAAACTTGCTACTTTTAATTTCTTATTTTTTTATTTTTGGCTTTTTTACTTGCAGAATGAGCTATATCCTAGATTAGTTCAGGATGTCCAGATGATGATTAAAGAACTTGAAAATGTAACAGTCCTTTGGGAGGAACTTTGGCTGAGCACACTTCAAGATCTACATGCAGGTATTGTCTGCCTGATGGTGTTACCTGCATATGACTTTAAATTCTTTACAAAATGGTTCAAAATTAAATGCTGTTCTCTTAAGATCAAGTAATATCAACTTGTTGGTGGTAGAGGGGTGGGGGTAATATTCTCTAGTTCATCCTCTGCATGTATGCTTTTGGAGTTTCGTGTTAATGTGTTATTCCAACTTTATAAAATACTTGTACATGTCTAGAAGACTGAACCAGACTTATGCTTTCAAGCACAACATTTGATTGGAGCTAGAGGAACCTTGTCTATTCATCTTGGGCCATTTTTTCAAATAATACTATGTTTACATGTCTCTTAACACCCCAAGTTGTTCATTGTTTTAACTTTATCTCTTGAATGTACGAATGACCAGATGTAATGCGGCGCATAAATTTGTTGAAAGAAGAGGCTGCACGAATTGCAGAAAATGCAACTCTTAGCCATGGAGAGAAGAGCAAGATAAATGCTGCCAAATACTCAGCCATGATGGCTCCTATAGTTGTTGTTTTAGAGCGTCGTTTAGCTTCTACTTCTCGGAAACCTGAAACACCTCATGAAATGTGGTTCCATGATGTATATAAAGAGCAAATCAAATCTGCCATTTTAAATTTCAAGATACCTCCTGCATCCAGTGCTGCACTAGGGGATGTTTGGCAACCATTTAACAGCATTGCTGCATCATTGGCATCATATCAAAGGAAATCATCAATATCACTAGGTGAAGTTGCTCCACAGCTGGCTCTTCTCTCGTCATCTGATGCTCCTATGCCTGGTCTTGAGAAACAAATTACAATTTCTGAATCGGAAGAGGGTAATACTGCTCCCAAGGGAATTGTCAGGATTGCTTCATTCTCTGATCAAATAACTATTTTATCAACCAAGACGAAACCAAAAAAGCTTTTGATTGTGGGATCTGATGGGGAAAAGTACATCTATCTACTAAAAGGGCGAGAAGATCTGCGTCTTGATGCCAGGATCATGCAGCTACTTCAAGCGATAAATGGCTTTCTCCATTCGTCATCTGTAACTTATGGTCAGTCTGTTGGTATTCGCTTTTACTCTGTGACTCCTATCAGTGGCCGGGCTGGTCTAATCCAGTGGGTTGATAATGTAGTAAGCATTTATAGTGTCTTTAAGTCATGGCAGAACCGGGTTCAGGTGGCAGAACTTTCAGCAATGGGTGCTAATGCAAAACATATGGTTCCTCCCCCTATCCCTAGGCCAATGGACATGTTTTATGGTAAAATCATACCTGCACTTAAAGAGAAAGGCATAAGGAAAGTGATATCAAGAAGAGACTGGCCTCATGAGGTTAAGAGAAAAGTGCTTTTGGATCTTATGAAGGAGACTCCTAACCAACTTCTTTATAATGAGCTTTGGTGTGCAAGTGACGGATTCAGAGCATTCCATTCGAAACAAAAGAGGTGATCAATATCTACCCTGAACTCTGTCTCTGTTGCCTATGCTATTATGACCTAAGTGTTCTCTGTCTTTTACTATTCTTTTTGATGCTTAATTGTTATTCAGGACCTTAGTCGTGCATTTATGTGCACCATTCTTATCTTTGAATGATATATTACAAGTAAATGGAACACATGAATTTTATCTGCTGCTTTTTTGAGTGATTTCAAAAAGTAAACAAGTAAAATGTCAGTGACATTCTTTCCCTTTGATCAATTTACTCGCAGGTATTCTGGTACTTTAGCAGCCATGAGTATTGTTGGTCACATTCTTGGCTTAGGAGACCGGCATTTGGATAATATCCTTATTGATTTTTGTACTGGTGACATTGTGCATATTGATTACAATGTATGCTTTGATAAGGGACAAAGACTAAAGATCCCTGAAATTGTGCCCTTCCGTTTAACTCAGACAATTGAAGCAGCTTTAGGGCTCACTGGTGTTGAGGGTACATTTAGAGCAAATTGTGAAGCAGTTCTTGGTGTTTTGAAGAAGAATAAGGACATAATCTTGATGCTCTTAGAGGTCTTTGTTTGGGACCCCCTTGTAGATTGGACACGTGGAGATTTTCATGATGATGCAGCAATTTTTGGTGAGGAAAGGAAGGGGATGGAGCTTGCAGTTAGCCTGAGTCTATTTGCTTCTCGCATGCAAGAAATTCGTGTTCCCTTGCAGGTATTGTTTAGGGCATTATATAATTTAGTATGATTCCATTATTGTAGTCATTGCTGCTGACCGCATGCCATTTGTTCTCTGGTGTGTGTGTGTGTGTGTTTTTTTTTTTTTTAATAATATTTTTTTAAATTTTAATTTTATTTAATATTTAACTTTATTTAAATAAGGAGTTTCTGGATGTATTAACAGAGCAAGTATGCTTCAGTTTACAGTTTATGTGATTTTGGTGCATTATTACTTGCAAGTATTTGCATTCACAGTTGAAACAGTTGGCTATTTGGAATGGTTCCGTTCCATTACTTTTTTCCTTCAAACATGATGTGTAGATGTAGAGACATGTGTGAATATATTCATTTGAAGGTGATAGTCCTGTTTAATGTGCCCAGGAGCATCATGATCTTTTACTGGCGAGTTTACCAGCTGTTGAATCTGCTATTGAGGTATGTAGAAGAAATCCCTGTCTTGGTTATGTCTCTACTTTACTAGAAGGAACTTCCTTTTGATGTTATTAATTTATTATAGAGATTCACAAGCATCCTAAATCAGTATGAGATCGTCTCCGCTCTTTTCTACCATGCTGACCAAGAGAGATCTAACCTTGTTCTACAAGAGACCTCTGTAAAGTCAATTGTTGCTGAAGCAACTTCTAATTCAGACAAAATCCAAGCTTCACTTCAAATTCAGGCTCGAGAATTTGCACAAGCACAAGCCATGGTTGTGGAGAAAGCTCAAGAGGCTACAACGTGGATTGAGCAACATGTCAGGGTCCTTGATGCTATCAGAAGCAGTTCAATTCCTGAAATCAATGCCCATACAACACTGACTGATGCAGAACAAGCCCTTTCTCTGACATCTGCTGTGTTAGTGGCTGGAGTCCCATTGACAATTGTTCCTGAGCCCACACTAGCACAGTGCCAAGATATAGATAGGGAAGTTTCTCAGCTAGTAGCTGAGCTGGATCATGGACTTTCTTCAGCAATAAGTGCTCTTCAAACATACTCACTCGCCCTGCAAAGAATTTTGCCACTTAATTACCATACAACTAATCCGGTGCATGGTTGGTCACAGATCCTGCAGCTTGCTGTGAATAATCTTTCCTCTGACATTTTGTCACTCAGTAGAAGACAGGCTAGCGAACTTATTGGAAAGGTACATGTTGACAAATCTGATACTGTTAAAATCAGATATGATGAGCTTTGCTTTAAAGTAGGACAATACGCTGCGGAAATAGGGAGACTGGAAGAAGAGTGTGCAGAATTGGTGAATTCAATTGGACAAGAGACTGAAATAAAAGCCAAGGACTGTCTTTTTTCTGCGTTCTTGAAGTATATGCAGTCCACTGGCCTTGAGAGGAAAGAAGATTCTAATAAATTGGGATCATTGAATCTTAAAGGGCCGCAAGATGCTGGGTCACAAGAGAAGTTTGAAGTGAACAAGGAAAAACTTCTAACTGTTTTAAGTATTGCAGTTAGTTCTCTATATAGTGATGTCAAGCATAAGTTAGTTAAAAGCATAACTAGTTTCACAGGGACAGAGATTCCACCCCAGTCTAATCTGGGAGCCTTTTTCTGTGAATTTGAAGAGCAAATTGAAAAGTGCATGCTTATAGCTGGTTTTCTAAATGAAGTACAGCAGTATATTGGCACAGGTTTTGACTCTGCAACCTCTTCACATGAAGTCAACTGGGCTTCAGTTTTCAAAACCAGTCTGCTTTCTTGTAAAAGTTTGGTCAGGGAAATGGTTGAGTATGTTCTACCAGAGGTCATAAGAACTGTGATTTTGTTCAATTCAGAAATTTTGGATGTGTTTGGTTCACTCTCTCAAATCCGGGGATCCATTGATACAGCACTAGAACAACTTATTGAAGTTGAACTAGAGAGGGCTTCTTTAGTTGAGCTTGAACAGAATTACTTTGTGAAGGTTGGTCTCATCACTGAACAACAATTGGCTCTTGAAGAAGCTGCCATCAAAGGTAGAGACCATTTATCTTGGGAGGAGGCTGAGGAACTAGCCTCCCAAGAAGAAGCTTGCAGAGCTCAACTCGATAAACTCCATCGGACGTGGAACCAGAAGGACTTGCGAACCTCATCTCTTATGAAGAAAGAAACTAATATCAGAAGTGCTTTGGTGTCTTCTGAGCACCATTTGCAATCCCTAATTACTACAGAAGAGGATAGGGAACCACATGCTCTAAGGAGCAGGGCGCTTCTGGCTGCACTATTGCAGCCCTTTTCTGAGTTGGAATCAGTTGATAGAACATTATCTTCGCTTGGTGCACCTATTGCATCTAGATCCAGTGGGATTTCTCACCTTGCAAATTCAATCAATTCAGGAAGTCTAATATCTGGGTATATTTGGAATTTTCCAGGCATAATATCTAGCAGTCATGCTTTTTTGATTTGGAAGATTTCTCTGGTCGATTCTTTTCTTGATTCCTGTGTACATGATGCTGCTTTACCTGTTGCTCAAACTATGGGATTCGACCAACTGGTGGATGTGGTAAAGAAAAAACTTGAACCGCAACTTCAAAAAAATATTGGGGAATACCTGAGAGAGAGAGTTGCTCCTGTTCTTTTGGAAAGGCTAGAGAAAGAAATTGAATCACTGAAGCATATGACAGAGTCAAGGAAGGACTTTACTTTTGATCAGATTAAGAATAATTTTGGGGCTATAAAAGAAGTGCAAATCATGCTTGAGGAGTATTGCAATGCACACGAAACTGTCAGAGCAGCAACATCAGCTGTGTCTGTCATGAAGAGGCAGGTGAATGAATTAAAGGATAACCTTCTGAAGACTAGTCTGGAAATTGTTCAGATGGAATGGATGCATGATATGACTGTGAATCCATTGCAAAACAACAGACTGATGTCTCATAAATTTCTTGCAAGTAGCGACAAATTAGTTTCAATTCTTCTAAATATCAGCAGACCAAAATTGCTTGAAAGTTTGCAATCATCCATTGCAAAGATAGCTAAATCACTGGAGGGCATACAGGCTTGTGAGAGAACTTTTATCACAGCTGAAGGGCAACTAGAGAGAGCAATGGGATGGGCTTGTGGAGGTGCAAGTACCAGTGCAATGGGAAATACATCAGCGAGGAATTCAGGAATACCTCCAGAATTCCATGAGCATCTAATTAGGCGCCGACAGTTGTTATCTGAAGCTCGAGAAAAGGCATCAGATGTGATGAAACTTTGCATCTCTATATTGGAATTTGAAGTTTCAAGGGATGGATTTTTCCGGACTTCAGAAGAACTTTGTACATCAAGGACTAATGTAGATGGAAGGCTCTGGGAGCAAGCTTACCTAAATGCTATAACAAAATTGGATGTTACATTTCACTCTTTTACAAGTGAGTTTCAATTTTTATTCATGAGCTGTTGGTAGGAAAGTATATTATTCTTCTTATGGGTGATAACTTGTAAACTTGTGTTCCTTTTTTTAATGTCAGGAACCGAACAAGAATGGAAACTTGCACAGAGCAACATGGAGATTGCTTCCAGTAGTTTATTCACTGCAACTAATGAAGTCTGCATTGCTTCTGTCAAAGCAAAGTCGGCATCAGGTGAAATATGGTTCTACTCAAACGTCTTTTGCACTGCTTGTGATCTGATAGATTAATTATATTAAAATTTGACGTTTGATCATCCTTTTATTTTTAAATGTTCATCTCTTTCACGTGAATCATTTCTAAAGAGGAAGTATCTTAGTCTAGCCATTAATCAATATTTAGTGTTATGCTGTATGAAATTCAATTGGTAATTATTCAGTTAATATTATCATAGCATGGCAATGCAACCTGAAAATTGAAACAAGTATAATGCACATAGGTGACTTTACTGGACCACACTGCGCAGTGGTGTATTTGAAAATACATGGATGCCCATGCTTTTCATGAGTGCTGTTTTTTCATATCTTTTCCCTTTATGCTTTGGTAACCTGGTGCATCTACTTTCTGAAGGTGATCTCCAAAATACTCTTCTTGCCATGAGGGATTGTGCCTGTGAAGCAAGTGTAGCCCTTTCTGCCTTTGGAAACATTACAAGAGGGCATACTGCCTTGACATCTGAATGCGGCTCCATGCTTGAAGAGGTGTGGTGCTTTTGGTACTATCTGATATCAAATCTTTTTCTCCCTCATATAGTCTGGCAGCATAGACTGGTATTTTATTTTAATCATTTCAACATTTAGTAACTTTGGTCATTTAGGCTACCACTAAAACTCTTTGCATAATCTTTGCTTTATTTGATGGTTGCATCTCAAATCAAGGTATTCTATCTTTAAAGTGTGTTGATCCTTTGTCATGGTTACCTCAGAATCTGCTTAGTGTTTGTTTTAAGTTATATATTATGATTTATGTAACTAGTGTTCTAGATCAATAGATATGAATCCTGTCTCTTTTAATTGTATGTGAGAACTATGACGCTGGTTATGTGTAGTGCTCAAGTATTTATTATGTACTAATTGTCCTTATCTATAGGTCCTAGCGGTAACAGAAGGTGTGCATGATGTTCACAGTATAGCAAAAGAGGCTGTGGCTTTGCACTCCTCCATGATGGAAGATCTGTCTAAGGTACTCCGTAATATTCTTCCACACTCCTAGTAGTCTTTATCCTTTGGAGCCCATGCTTTATTCATTTACTTGGTTGATTATTTATTTATTTTCGGATGACTTACAAACTTACAGTGACCTCTCTCGACTTTTGTAAGTACAATAGCTAGGTGTAAATTATATTACCCATCCACATAGAAATAGATCAATGAAATAAAGAACAACACTGAAGTATGCATGACATTGTTTCTCTTGACCTGCTCTATTTTGTTCTTTTAGGATATATATTTGTTGAGGATCAACTATAGCACAGATTTAGGAATCTCCATTAAGTAGGAACCCTTGTATATATGGTTGTACAAAACAAGAGCCCTGTATCATGAATACAATGAATATACAGCTCTGTAAGATGTCTTATTCCCAGTTTCTCCGTCTAGGGTATCTAGACTCTACATGTTCAAAGTAAATCCTAGTGTACTCTTGGAGATATGTACCACAAATTTGGTCATCTTGTCATTGAAAAGCCATAGCTTAATGTATGATGTCTTACAAGGAACTAATTCTATGTCTAAAACTTAACTAATAAACTAAATAACATTCTAATAATCCCCAACTTGCTAAACTATCTAATGGTAATAATAAGAGTAATAGAAGCTTCTTAGATTGTACTCCTGCAAGAGTATCCATAGCCCTCGAATGCACATCAGTCCTTTGTGATTCCCCCTTTTAAATTAGATTCTTATAGTTTCATTTTTCCATGAATTCAGGCCTGTGCCATTTTACTTCCACTTGAAACTGTGTTATCCAAGGATGTTACTGCCATGACTGAAGCTATGGCAAAGGAGAGGGAGACAAAAACAGAGATATCACCAGTCCATGGACAAGCAATGTTCCAGTCTTACCATTCAAGAATCAAGGACACTTATCAAGCATTCAAGCCTTTGGTTCCATCTGTCACATCATCTGTTGAAGGACTTCTTTCCATGCTTACTAATCTAGCACGATCTGCAAGTCTACATGCTGGAAATCTTCACAAAGTATTGGACTAAACTTCCATTTAATATTTGTTTCATATAAGGTTCTAATCTATCTTGCTGCTTTGTTACTTTCAGGCTCTTGAAGGATTAGGAGAAAGCCAGGAAGTCAGATCACAGGATCTTAATCCATCAAAATCTGATATCTTTAATCTTGATAACATGTACAACAGTAAAAATGAGATCCCTGAAAGTGGAGAGACAGGCGAGAACTTTTTTGATGTGAGCAGACTTTCATTGCACGACAAAGGTTGGATATCTCCCCCTGAAAGCATCACGAGTTGCAGCTCAGATTCTGGTGTCACATCATCTGAGACAAGTCTTGCAGATACTTCAAATGGGCCAGATATCATGGACCCAATTCATCACAGCGTTGATGGCAGAGAGGGTAGAGAACATTCACTTTTGTCCCCTTCAGTTGGAATTCCTCTTCCAGAAATGTCACCTTCTGAACAATCAAGATCTCAAAATATACAGGTCAGTGGCCTTGGCTAAAATATGTAACAACCAATAGCCTGCCTTCTTACTATTCATGTTCCTTGAATCAGGAAACTTCTGGGTTGAAACTATTGCCAAATATTGAAACATCCTTATCAACCCAAGAAAGGGTTGAGGACAATAGTGAAGCTCCAGTTACTAATACTGAAGCTTCCAGTCGGACCAGAGGTAAGTTGCTATTTTTTTTTTTTAAATAAAAAAAATCTTGCTGCCCTAGGATCCTCCACCTTTTACTCCCTATTGGCTCCTTTCTCTCTACTCTTTTTGTCACTGAAGTTATTTTTTATTTTTATTTTTTTTCTCTAGTGTGTGGATGGCAGATGATATTCTTAATACTTTATGCCTTGTAACATTGTTATACCTGAATTGTTTGGTTCTACAGGTAAAAATCCTTATGCTGTTTCAGTTTTGAGGCGGATGGAGATGAAATTAGATGGTCGAGATATTGTAGATGACAGGTATAGGCTTTCCATGAAAATTTTAGATGATTCCATTTGTAGGACTTGTTCTAACAATGTTATATGTGGTCCTGTCAGAGAATTAAGTGTAGGAGAACAGGTGGATTATCTGCTCAAGCAGGCAACTAGCATAGATAATCTTTGCAATATGTATGAGGGTTGGACACCTTGGATCTGAGGCTTTACGTAACTCCTCTGTTCAGAATATTGGAAGGGAATCTGTTTGGGACTCTTACATGTATCTGGAAATTCATCAAATTGAGGCCAATAAGCCTGCATTTGAAACCAAGACTGCCTCACCAGGACTCATGAGCATGTGACTTGTGATAAGAACAAAGTTTGGATGAGAAAAATCTTTGAGAGGCTTGCCATGTTTCACGATCTTCATTTTACTTCCTAGCTTGCTGATCAGATATATCGGAGGCCTGGTGGTTTCTCCTGGGTTCACTTCAAATGTATTTCATGAACCGGTAATTCTCTCCCCGGAACAATCAGGTGGAGTGTACTCTGCTGTCACACAAGCACTCACTATATATGAGGG
>CM008334.1:1107718-1117997 GCA_002525835.2 Ipomoea batatas | reverse complement strand
ATAGAGTGATGATAAATGATCTTTGCAGGTAGATTCCAAGCATGTCATACTGTCCAGCACCAACAGCTTGGCCACACAAAGTCTCTAGCGCACTTCCCATCCCTAGCTAATACAAGACATCAGGATAAAATCCAAGAAAATCAGGATAAAACATCATTGATTTGTTTTGGTTTGGTTAAGTTTTCACAATTTGACTTTATAAAGTTGTATTATGCAGCCTGCAGGGAATGTGAAGTAATACCATGACTCCATAAACAAAACCTTCGATGACATTCTGAACAACGGAGACAGCAGCGAGTTCCACAGATCCGAGATGACCCACAAACGCCACCGTGACAAGGCCAATGGAGAACTGAGCCACCCCTGTGAGAATGCATGGCGCCGCTATCTCCCACATCTTCTTGGATTCCACCCAGCTTCTCTTCCCCAGCTTGCTCTTAACCTCCACCTCATCAGCGTAATGCTCCCGCTCCTCCCGAGATGATGACCGCTCGATCTCCATAGCTCTGGGATCCATTGCCACTAAGCTGTAGGACCTTCTGTCAGTTTCCTCTAACCTCTTCTCGTCTCCTAACGCCACCATAGATGATGATCACAAAAGACTGTTTAATAATCTACACAGGTTTGTCTGCTTATAGAGTTTAAATTGTAGAAAATGTATAAAACAAAGTAATATATTATATATCCACCCACTACCTTAAACAATGGCGCCAAAGCTGATTAGGTCTGAGGAGCATCAACTGTTCTGCGTTTGATGCATGTTTCCTGGGGCAGAATATAATTATATAATACTCCATAATTAATTATGTGTTTGTTAGGTTGTGCCTGCCATGACGGCAGGCTTTGACTTTGGCTCACAACGACTTTGCATGCATTGCTTTAGTTTGAAGGGAATCATTATTTGCTACATCTTGGGAGATTAGTTAGGCGTGGTAGGACGGACCTATGCGTCAATCCTTTCTCGGCGGCACTGATCCTCGGCAAGGTCCTCTATGCCCTTCATGACAAGATCCTTTGCATGCCCATCACGACAATTCAAGATCCTTTGTGCCCTCTTTGGTAAGGTCCTTTACGCCTATTCTTTGGTAAGGTTTTGAGGTGAAGACCCTCATGTGTGTCTATAGAGATTATTTAGATTTTGATTACTCGCTTCTTGAGCTTTGGTTTGGCTTGGATACACAAATTCTTGGACAACATGCATGGTCCTGGGGAAGATGTCTTTAGGAGGTACGTTGCACTTGTGAATGATGGTTGTTAGGAAGTGATGGTTGTTAGGAGGTGATGGTTAGGAAGTGATGGCTAGTAAGAAATTGGGATTATTCACTGAATGAAGAGGAAGGAATATACACTGCCCACTACATTTTACCATTTCAATGCTGGGTTGACCTCAATAAAAATAACAAAATCCATTTCAATGACTAAATCCAAACACAAACACAAACTCAAACTCAAACCTATTTGAAAATCAAGAACACAGTCAGAGTTTCTAATAATTTACTTCCCACATGTTGCCAAACATGTCCTTTGAATACGTGAAAGAGTCCATTCAAAGCCCCCACCAACTTTTTATTTATTTTTTTATTTCTTAAGAAAAGAAGGAAAGAAACTTTTTTTTAATTTGTTATGGAAGAATCTATCTTTGGAAGCAGACAGGCAGTTGCAAGTTGCCAGCCCGGTTGTTGAATGTCAACCTCTGCAACAGACACGTAGACGTTCATGGCGTAGATTTTCCCAAGTCATATGGTGGTTCTTGCTGAGCAGTCTTGTATTCAACACATTAAGAAAACAACTACTTCCATTGAAAAGACCCAAAGAAATTAATCGGCCAATTGATTTAGTAACTTCGTGGTTCTGTCTAATAGGCCTTTTTTGTTTGAATCTAAGAGCAACTTAGACTAGTTTATCTCATTGTGGTCGTCTTCTGGTGGTTAAGGTTACAAGATGAATTTCACTGATGGTAGGCTTTCCGGTTAATGAAAGAAGTGCATTTGATGTAACAGAAAAATGATTCAAATGCAATGCATCTGTATTTAAACATAAGTTTTCTCCTCATCCAATGTATTAATACAACCATTGAAGGACCAAAAAGAAAAACCCAGAATTCATCTGCAGGCTGGAAAGCTCTTAAGACAGTAGGGCACCACTATATATTACAAATAAATGAAATAACAGAATATCTATCAATCTATGTGTACAATCTAATCAAAGTCTTGTATGTGGTTCATGAATTCTTCCTTTCAATCTTTGTGTACCATATATATATATATATACACTTACCTTTTGCTTATATTATACCTCTAATTCTATCTAATCCCTTTTGGCTAATCTGTTGGTCTAAACTAGCCTGAGAGATCATCAGACTCTGTGGAAGAAGAAGAAGAAGAAGATTCAAAGATTTCTGCAGGGACTTGATCAAGCAACCGGATTATTTCATCAGGAAATTCGCCCTTGGCACGGTTAGTCTTTCCTCCAACAATCACTGTTGTTCCATCTTGTAAAGCCCAGACCTTTTATTTGATTGGGGAAATGCACAATGCCAAAACACGTAATCACAGTTAATATGTCTGAAATCGTAGATAGAATAGATGGTTTGAGCTTTGAAGCAGCAGATAAACTTACCTCTGCATTTGACAAGTAGTTGATGCAGTTCATAAGCATTACAGCCCCAAAACCAGCATAGACAATTTTCGCTCCTTGATCATCAGTCTGAGTGCAAAATCATTGAACATAAGCAAAATGGAAAAATAAAAACACTTCTGGCCGAAAACTACTAGAATGTTTTTGATCATTACCTCGAGATCAAGGCCAGCACTACTGGTTGTGTCTACTATAACAATTTCTGTTCCATCAGTCTCAATAGGAAGCTGAGAGTTGTGCTGTCTGACTCCTACAACTTTCCCTTCTTTATGGTAGATGATTACTGACTGCGAATCCGTTGCTACCATTGATCTAGAGTATCAGATAACAAGAAGGAAATGAGAAGAGACCGAAAAATCAGCTATTTAGATTGATCAAAGTGAAACAGAACTTACATTCCCTTGACGTTAGGTGAATCAGCATCATCCTCGGTTTTCTTGACATTGGGCAAATCGGCCTCCTCAGCTCCCTTCACATCGGGAGAACTGGCATCCTCATTTCCATTGGCGTTAGGCGAACCAGCATCCACAATTTCCTTGACATTCGACGAAGAATTGGAATCCTCAACAGGCACGAGTGTAACTACTAGCATCTTGTCTCCATTGGTCTTTAAGGGCGGTGGAAAACGCCTGTCTGTTTTGTATATTCTGATGCCACTGCACCTTAAAGGATCATTTACGCTTATTGCTTTCCTCGTTACCTCCTTCCCTTTGAGGTCATGTGATGAAAGATCAGCACGCAACTGTGAAACCTATAACACAAGAAAGAAGCAACAACTTGACCCGTTAATGGATTGGGGCAAGAGGAACTGCTGCCATCCATTTCAGAAGCAATTGCCCTTACCTCCCCGCTTTGATAGTAATCTGAAGGCGTGGGCAAACCTGCAATTGGGTCAAGTTCATCTCCCACAGTGGCCCCGAGAGTTCCTCCAGACATCATCACCAATATCAGTGCTAGATTTACTACAACTGGAGCAATTTGACTTGCCAACCCCTTAAATGCATATAAAGGCCCTTTCAGAAACACCTAGAGATACATGGAAAACTATCATGCAGATCATGAATTGAAGACAGAAAGCAGTAGTAAAAAAGAACCACAGATTAAACGAACGAAATATGAAATGAATATTCTATACCTCGTATCCAGTTCCCATCAAGGTGATTCCCAAATCCTCAACAGATGTTTTAGGCCGAGTTTCTGCAGATTCCTGCTCACTAATTGGCTTCCTTGAGTTTAAGAATGACCATCTACAGAGTAATCACATGATTGAAAACAGCTAAATTTTTACAAAGTCTCCAAGAAAATGTAAAAAAGATGCATTCAAAAGAGGTCAGTGCATCAAAACAGACCTTCTAGCTACCTTCATAAGTGGAGTCTCTGATTGGTCAGAGCAGTTCATCAATGATGCTCCCAGGAGAGCCAGTGTTCCCAAGAAAATGGGAGATGAAAACATCTGGAATTTCTGAATATCGAATCCCGGGACCTCGCCTTGATCAATGATAGTTCCTGCAGCGCGCAACAGATAGACAGAAACAATTCATATTATACTTCTAAATATGCAAATCAGAAGATACTGGTAAAGGGAGGAGAAAACACAACAAGGAGAAGACCCCAATTCTCTTATGAGTAGGTTTACATACTATCTTCCACATTCAAAAAGTGTTAAGCAAACTTTTTTGCATGATTCATGTTTCCACTAGAAAGACCATCTTTTATTTTTTTGGTGTGTGTGTGTGACCAGGAAAACCGCAACTACAAGAGAGTGTTCGCTAAGTAAACCCCGCCTTGTGACTCTATCCGGCAAAGGATCACAAGGAGGTAAACAAGCATAGATTATTCATATATAGTTAACTGATTCAAACCAAGAAGGCTAATATGTCACTCCAGTTAGCAGTCGAATTTGTAACATTATTATTACCAAATCAATAGCCTGACCAACTTGGTTTGGGTTGCCCCATAGAAAAAACCATCTTGCAAAGAGTAAAACATGAGTAATAACACCAGCTATGAAGCTATGACAGCCATGGAGTATCAAGAATTCTGGAAAAATAAGCTCATATACAATTCTGTGATCACAAACACATAATCATGTCCCCATGCAAAGATGCACATATAAGCATATAAACACATAATCCCATGTAGCAAACAGTCAATCATTTGCCTAAAACAAGGTAGTTGCTGTCACAAACAAAGTATGTAATGTAAATTACCCAAAGCCATCAACCCAGCAACAGAAAACAGATTCGACAGCCCAGCAAATACCCTTTTCGGAAACTCCCCAAACAACCCCACCCCACCATCATTACTCCGGCGGACAGCCGGCCGCCGCCGCGCCGGCGTTTGACCGTTTAAGAACGTTTTTCCCTCAAAAACCGCCGGCGCTCTGTCGGAATCCGACACCACAACCTTTTTCTTGCCACCCTTCTTCCCTTTTGCTGTCTTAAGGGCACAGGAAAGAGAAAAGGAGAAAGCTTTGCCCTTTTTGTTATAGACGCCATGGATTTTTGCACTGTGTGGGAAAATCCGAGCTCTGAAACTGATGGGCATCTCTGGGTGATGCAGTTCTTGGGGAAATCTCAACGCTCTGCTGCTAATATTAACAGTCCCCATTGATTCCAAGAACTTGTGCAGATAAACAACAAGCTTCAATTCCCCTTTCTCTTTTATTGTTGATTTCAGGTTAGTTTCTCACCGGAGAAGCGTACTACGACTCCAAAAAAAAGTACTATGTACTGCTTACGCTTGTGGATTTGGACTTCGTACTTCCAAATTGAGGCATACATATTCATGTACTAATAAATTCATTAGAAAGCTAATATATTGGAGTGGTGAGGAGGGGCCTACTTGATCTTGATTTTTGAGCGTTTAAATCAGCCATGAATCCAAGGAACTGGATGGAGCTTGCATTATACCGCACACAACTCCCAAAATCCGTTTAGTGACTTGCGGGATCCAACTTTTCTGTTTTAGCTTCCTGAATGTTGTGGGGGCGGGAAAAGGTGGTTGGTTGGGCACCATATTGTTTTTTTTTGTTTTTTTGGTCACACCATCAGCAAATTTTAACCCGATACTCAGACTAATCCCTGTTCGCACTAGGCAAACCCAATTAAGGAGTGTTGGCCAGATTAATTTTTCCATATGAGAAGGGTTTCAAACTCCCGACTTCTTTTAAAGATCGTACAACCACTTACGCCAACCAAGTTGATTTGGACACCATATTGTTAGTTTCAGTATCTCTAGTTCTACAAGATTAATCTAGATTTGATCCACAAGTAGTATTGGTGATTTTAATTGAACTCCGTCTTTTTACTTATTATTTCAAACTAAGAAGACAAATTGATAACTTTTATAAATAGTCGAATTTAGAATCTTATAGTTATCAAGTTAATTATTCAATCAGTTCGGTTAGGATTACTCTAACTTTTACATAATTTCTCAGGTAAGTTGGTTGGGTAGTAAGGTTACAAGCTCATTCTCAGTTACGAGCAACCTATTAACTTCTCAATTGAGCCGATCACATAACTTGTCTAAGTTGGTTTATCTCTTCGAGGTAGAATTATTTGCCAATTAGGACCATGTAATTCAAGACTCTTTAATATATAATATACGACTCTATTTGATAAAACTATCTTAAAAGCTATCTTAAAGCTGAAAGTTTAAAAGTTAGTAACTACTAGCTTATTTGGAAACACTATTATTTAAAATAGTGTTTCAAAATAAGATATTATTTTAAAATTTTCAAAATTTTACCAAACAAGCTTATAGTTTATTTATATGTTTCTATCAAATATCTTTTAACCTTGGATTAGCAACAACATTTTGTATTTGGAGGTTTATTAAATCTTAAAAAATTATTTTATATTTTGTGTTGGCATCGTCTTTCTTTGTTAGAATTGTATTGCAAAATAGTTTATTTGTATGTTTCTATCAAATATCTATTGACCTTGGATTAGCAACAACATATTATATTTGGAGGTGTATTAAATGTTAATTTTTTTTAATATTTTGTGTTAACATCGTCTTTCTATATTAGAATTGTGTTGCAATAGTATCCACACGAACTTAATTAACTGATTTAGTAGGTAATATTTGGAGTTAGAATTGTGTTGCAAATAGTAAGATAACAAAGTGATCAATATCTTTACAATAAAAGACATGATCCATTTCCAACTAAATTACAACTATAAAGTTATAAGTTCAACTCTTTATAATAGTTCACTTTTCAATTTGAACGGATCATAAATTCTTATGATCCTTTTTTGCTAGTTAAAAGTTTAAAACTAGAATATGGGCTTTACAAATACATACATGATAACGTATACTTTATTCTTTCCAATTTCTTACATGATAATATGATATTATATGATATCTCCCGTACACTAACATTATCATAATAAAGTAATTAACAAAGTGTTAATACAATGGCTTATATTAAGAAATTAGTGAGCGGGCACGACTCCACATTAATTTATATTCATCCATACTGATATCTTTCCCGTTATTTCTTTCTAATTATTTGAAACGTCATCATCTAAAAGGAGTAAACCAACACCTTATTGACCAACGGAAGTAATTAATATTTAATATCTTCAAATTTCGCACGAAAGCTTGCTTCATTAATAACTGTGGGGTGCAACTATGGCAGTGAAAATGAGAGATGACGTCAGCTGAGAAAGTCTACGTGTCAATATGGGTCTCAACTCTCAACTAACCCTCAATCTAGAAACTACGGAGTATATTATTACTTATGTATCTTATATTGTTCAATTGGTTACCAAATTTAAGGTATGTTTATAAATTTTAATTTGTTAAACTTCTGACGCATGGTTATTGGTTCAAATCTTACTAGTTAAGACATATTTTGTGATTTATTTTTTATTATAGGCTAGTTGAGACAGATTTTGTCTTGCGATTTAATTTTTATTATAAACTAATTGAGACACATTTCTCTGGAACAGAAACAGTGAGGAGTTGATGCTTATATTATTATTATTTCTTACTTTCCGTGGGGGCAAACCTCAGCATACAAAAGGATGCTTCGCTTCCTGGAACAATGTCGTGGTGCCAATGCTAAGATACTTGTTGGAGTAAGCTAGCTAACGTAGGAGTCACTTGAAAGCACCAAACATTCTCGTCATTGGAGAAATTTGCACTCAACGAATCCAAAGTTTGAAAGTTTGAAACAAAACCCCATTTTTTTTAAAATTCTTTTTGGATAGAAGAGGAGGGACGAGCCCGGTAACTAGTCTAGCACCCTTCAGTAACAACACGCAATCTGAGAATTTCAGTTGCATTGTCGCTTAAAGCTTCAATGACAAATCTCGAAGGTGCTATCATCTCATTCTAGCCGGTGTTTGGATTATCCATGTGCTTCGCCAAAGCATCCCATTTTTATTTTAGAGTTAATTCCAGCAATGATCCTCTAACTATGTTGATTTTCCAAAATTAGTCCCTGACTTTTAATTTGGACAATTTAGGTCCCTTGACTTTCAAATTCTTTTCAATGTTGGTCCTTTCGTCAAATTTTGGTTAAGTTGAGGTCAAATGAAGGGGTAAAATTGTCCGTTTACCTGTTTAGTGTATTATTACTCGTATTTCTCCTGTCCTATACGCTGTATATATGAATATAATTTCAATGAAAGTCTCAATCGAAGCCATATAATCTCAGTCGAATAGATTATAGTCATATATATAGCGTATAGGACATGAGAAATACGAGTAATAATACACTATACAGGTGAACGGACAATTATATCCCTTCATTTGACCTCAACTTAACCAAAATTTGACGACAAGACCAACATTGAAAAGAATTTGAAAGTCAATGGGACTTAAATTGTCCAAATTAAAAGTCGGGGACTAATTTTGGAAAATCAACATAGTCGGAGGACCATTGCTAGAATTAACTCTTTATTTTATAACACCTGTAGGCTGTATCATTTTTGTTAAACTGCATAACAAATGTCAATATCAAATTGTACGCGCACGAGCAAGAAAACCAATTCAACCACAGTTCATATTTGGAAGCTCAATCTCCAACTTCAATATTCAATACCAAACTATACATTTTTTAAGCACAAAGAACTCAACTCAACTCCAATCCATATTTAGAGGTCCAAACTCTAAATTGTCTACTATACATTTATGTGCACAAAGAGCTCAACTCAACCCTAATCCACATTTGAGAGATCAAATTCGATATTGTTTACTATACATTTTTTCCCCTAATCCATATTTGAGGGACCAAACTCGATATTATATTTTTTAGTACATCCTTATTGTAGCGGAATTCGAACTTCCATTCTACTATTAAAAATGAATTTTAAGTGAACCCATTTCTAAATATGAAAACATTTCTAAAATAACAAATGATTTTTGGCCCGACTCAACTCACCTATCACATCAATAGCCAATAGCCCAATAGGTCTACTAGCGGGCTTCCATTGCACTTTGGGCTGTCATTTCATCACTTCGTCTGCAAAACTGTCAAACTATGACCCAAACAGCCCAAAGAAAGAGTTTACGCATATGAAGTTATCTCATTGTGCTTTATGTGTCACCCAGTAACCCAATGGGGTAGCTCAAGTGACAAGTGAGCTCTCTTTCACGTGCCTCTCGGAGCGAACGTGGGTGGACCCCGGACCGTTAAACGAACAGAGAGAAAGACCTTGTAAATTTATCAAAAAAATAATAAATTGTGCTTTATGTGGTTTATCTTTATCGCATTATGTTATTTTCCATTTGTTTTTTAGTATGGTGAATAGACTGTGAATTGAATTTATAATATTTTATTTGGAATCACGACTTTATTATTATTATTTTTTTGGTGGGGGGTGTTTGATCATAGGTTTCTATACGAATTACTACTAATTATTTGTGTGCCTAATTAAATTAGAAGAGATCTGTGTCATTTCATCAATTAATCTACACCTAAAGAAGGTGTTTGCTAAATAACTCTTAGCTGATTAGATTAGTAAATTTGACTAATTGATGACATTAGTTGATTGTAGAAAGATATTTGATAAATTAGATGTTAATTAATTGACAGCTGATTACAAGCAAAATGATTTTCTCAAAAACTGATCGATTGAGCATCTTTTTAAATTTTAACGTTTTGGAACAATAAGCTGTTACAAAAAACTAATTACAAAAAAATTAATTAATCAACATTTATATGATTATGTTTAATCAAGTCAAACATCTGATATTGATTAAATAAATCAAAATTGACTGATAAGCTAACTATGCTACCAAATATAGGGTCAAGGGGTGACTTCAAGTTATTTAAATGCAAATTCATTTGCTGTTTTTAATTGTCCAAACTTTGTGACTTTAATGACAAAAGAGCATAACGAGATAAATTAGCCTAGATTGCATGTAATTAACTAGCTCAATCCAATAAAGGAATTGAAACTTTGACCAACTTAATTGAGATTGGTCCAATTGTATTTCTTTTTTAAATATATAAACAATGAATTTTTCTTAATGCTAAATGTTTCATTTAGAATATAAAAAAAAAAACAAAAAAAAGTTGGTTTTGATGTGACTGGAAATGATATCTCTAATGATATCACGTAGTGATTACTGATTACGGAGCATTATTAGGGGTTGATGGCACAATTGGTAAATAGTGAAATGTTTC
>CM008334.1:1083103-1100336 GCA_002525835.2 Ipomoea batatas | reverse complement strand
TATCAAGCTTGACTTCTCATGAGAGATGTAATACAATCTAAAATAATATTAATTACTAATATTGAAAGTGTTAAGTGATATATGAAAATGAGGGGTATGACGACGGTATATATAGCGAGTATGGCAACTAATTATAAGTAGATTTGCCAATCCCATTGGATTATATAAATAGATACATTGCAATAATATTGATGCATTCGATGACATTTATTAATCGAATTTTTGTAATTTATCCAATTTATGGTTGAGAGCTCTCCCCATTATTGAGATTATATCCAATCCCATTAGATTATATTTGACCTACAAAGGATATGCTAGAATGAAGTCATAAACAATTCAAGAGTCCGAATCAGATTCGTAAAATTATTTATAATATATGCAATTTGTTTGATATGCAGTCCAATGAATCGGCCTATCAATTGATTGAGAGTAATTGAATTACTCTCCAAAAGGCGTACCCTGACGTGTGACGACATTAAGGACATAATGACATTACAGTAATCAAAATTAAATATTTACGTTACGGTTTGTAATATATATGTATATATTTGAAATTTTGGTTGTCCCATATGAGATTTTGTAAGAATATTTTTACTCAACAAAAAAAAAAAAAAAAAAAACTACCTTTTCTGCTTAGAATCTTATTATTTTGCATCAATTCTAATTGAGTTGGCCGGAGAATTGACTCAATAATTACAAACTATCAAGTTTGACTTCTCGTGAGAGATGTTTATTGAGTCGGTCCCAGGCGGACTTTATCCATATGCTAATTAATTTTTGTTAAATTATTAAATGTTTTATTGACACAATATATTATCATTACACTTTATATTTAATTTATAATTATTACAAAATTTAGATTCACTCCATAAATATAAATACATTCGATCATGTGTACAAATTGAGGTGAACCCAAATTAAAATGAAATGATTTTCTATGCATCTATCCTTAAAAAGTATTACACGTTTTATCATTGTGATCATCACTTCAAATATTATTTTAAACTCATTGTGTAACTTTTTTTTTTTTTTTTAAAAGTGTGTGTTGGGATAGATTATACCACTATCTTAATCCAGCCCAATGGAGAGGGTCTATTGAGTCTCGCTTGCTTAGAATAGCCCAAGGAGAAAAAGGACAAATTATGCTATGGATCCGGGTCCATCTTGCAAGATGAACCCGGGTCCATCTTATAAGGTGGACCTGGGTCTATATTCATAATGCAAGGTAGATCCGAGCCTATGTTCATAATTTTATAATTCTATGTTCACAATTTATATATGCAATTTTGAGCTCTATGTTCACAATTTTAGAACTCCATATTCACAGAGTTATGAAATTGTGAACACAGAGCTCAAAATGGATACCAGTGAAGTGTATGCAAATTGTCATCCCTTATTCATAGCCTTTGGCTAACAGGCTAACATTCAACTCCAACTATATAAGTCTATAATAAATTCATAAAAGAATATATCAAGAAGAGTTGTTATACTATGAGACCAAATATAAAACATATTCATCAAACTTTGAAGTTAAATTCATCACATTCCGAAGTAAAATTTATCAGTCATATCAGATCCATTCATCCATCATATATTCATCAAATTGAGTAATGAATTTGTAGGACTCCAATGAATTTTAGCATAACCAGCTAGTATGCTGCAATCTACAACATTGACGGGCAAAAGATTGTTCTGGCACCAGTATATATAATCCCTGCATCATCTGCAGATTAATGATTTGAATATCAATCGTTTTATTGAAGAAAGTATATAAATTTTTATGTATTTTTATGTAATCTGTAAGTGAAAAGTGAGATGACAGTAATGGCTTACCTGCAAGTTTGGCTAAAGAGTACTCTGCAGGCACATTGATGTCTACTTCAACTGCAGCTTTGGCGGCCGCAATCCCAACTGCCAAACTCTGCATGACGTCTAGACCAGCGCACCAGGACGCCAGGGTCCCGCCAACCAAGCAATCCCCGGCCCCTGTAAGCCTTGCAACGGATGTGGACAGTGTGGGAAAATGCACAGCAAACATGTTGGAGCTCGACTCACGCTTGGAAGTATTGAATATATGATCTCGGGGGCACTTTGAGGTTACGGCTTCATATAGTTGTTTGCTAAAGGGTGAAGGTTGGTTTCCCGTGAAACCAAGTTTGTTGATGCTACCCGTCCCTCTGAAGCATAAGAACGCCCCGTCTGATCCAAGAGTGACGATCAATGCTTTGACACCTTTGTCTAGCAGGAGCGTAATTGCAGGTTTTAGCCTTTGAAACAAAGTTTCTACAGAAAGCTTTTGGCTGCCCTCGGCGTTTTTTATAGGCTGGAATATATCAGCATTGGCCACCGCATTTCCCATGGCTATTAGCTCATTCTCATTAGGTGATGCAAATGTAATCTGCAAATTAACTTTTCAAATCAATGGAGGAAGGTCTGTAATCTGTATGCATAAATCCAATGATAAGTGTATACATACATTAATAGGATGTATTATTTCTCAACTATGGCCCCTATTTCAGCGTCAATCCCTAACAGAAGCTAAACTCAAGTTTCGTCTCAAATATTATCATAAAAGCGGGAAGGAAACTAAAAGGCATATGGCACTCACATAATTGACAACCGAAGCAATTCTTCTGGATTTCACAACCGAGACAGGCTCAAACCACACTGGAGTATTACATTCTGCTGCAACTGAGAGACATAATTTCCAATTAATCTCTGAATAGAAACAAGTTACTTTGCATCTTCCACACTATAGTTCGAGATTAGAACCAAGAAAAGTGTTTGCCAGCATGGAAAACGTACGTTGACATGATGCTTGCAAAACCAAGGAATTCAAGTTTGCATCTAGCAGCAATACTGGTGCAGACAAAATATTGCATTTGAAGTTCTGTATCCATGCCGTTGTGAGCAATTTCTCCTGTTTTAACAATTTCACCGTGAATGAAACATAGACTTTATGAAAACTCGAAATTTAACAGATTCGTTTGTCTAGAAGCAACTTACAACAGCTTCGAAATTAGCAACACCTGCTGCCACTTCTCCTTTACTATCGTAAATGTGGCAAACCGTAGCAGTCTCAATACTGTGATGTCTTCGAATGCCTGATCAGATTTCAACAACCCCATTAAATGAATGTAGCATCTCAATGGTACGAGGTCTTTGAATGCAAGATCAATAATGAAATTACATGAAGGAAGCACTTTTTTTTATATTACAAATCTATGTCAACATTAGAGAAGAAGACCCGCATTAAGGAGCAGGCTGTGTCTCTATGTGTGAAATTTTTTTTTATTAATTACGAGGTGATTATTAAATCATCAAATTCAAAAAAGTAATGAAAAATATTTAAGAATCTACCTTCTATAGATAATCCTGCAGATTTCCAATGCTCCAATAGCAAATTTCCTATCAAGAGAAGTATTGCTTGTCACACCTCAGGAACGTTTCGAAAAAAGAAAAAGCAAATTTTACAAATTTCCTATCGTTTAATAGTTCTCTCATGCACGGTTCAAGTAATATAGTACTGACCTGCCATGTCAAATCCTACAGCACTTATCAGGTATGGCTTTGCTCCAAGCTTTGACATGCACTCGGCAATATTCCTTGCCACACCACCTAATGTATAGACAATCTGCATAGCAAAGTTCAGCATTATATGCAGCCTGTGGCTACAAGCAGGACTTGAGTAGAGACAAACTTATTAGACGCCTGAACGAATCAACAATATACGTTGATAATTCACTGTTCAGTAGCTTAGGTATCAGACTACAAAATAGATTCCATGCTTATTATGCTTATTCCTTCACCAGAACTAGCTTACACTCATATATTTAGAATAATGCAGCTATACATGAGTAAATCTCATAATATTGAATAGTTGAATCAAAAAAGGATATCGCATAATTTGCCTACAGGCATTGGATTCTGTCAATTTGCCTAGAGATCTGGCCTGGCATAGTGATGAGATCCTAGATTGCTTGAAGGTTCTTCATTCAAGTAATAAGGTTGAAGGTACATCATTTAATTCTTGAATCAAACACCCTAAGATAAAATATATGGCCTCCTTTTCCGAGTGAGATCTATCAGCAGAGGTAAATGTATGAACTTTGTTTCCCACATGTACCCAACTACAACCAACAAGTTTCTTCACGTCCTTCCCTCTCATCATCTTCATGATCCTCCCCATCTCACTCCACTTCCCGTCTGAGGCATATATACTAGCAAACTGCACGTATCTAGCCCCATTCTCCCCTTCAATCCGCAATAGAGCCTCCTCTGCTGTTTTTGCAAGTTCTGCATTCCCGTTCATCTTGCAAGCATTCACAAATGCACCCAAAACTACTGCATCTGGTTCGCTGGGAATCTTTTCCATAATGCCTACTGCCTTTTCAAGTTGATTACCCCTTCCGTACAAATCAATCATACAGGAATAGTGGTCAATATCAGGAGAGATGTTGTAGTCTTTCGTCATTGAATTGAAAAACTCTTCCCCAATTTTTATTAGGCCCCTGTGGCGACACATAGAGAGAATGGCAAGAAAGGTCACTGCATCCGGTTGAAATCCACTATCCTTCATTTCTCTGAAAAGCAGAAGGGTTTCATTTTCATAACCATGGTGAGCATAACCAGCTATCATCGTGTTGTACAAGATGGAATCTTTGCTTCCAAACTGATGAAACATATTTTCTGCATACGATATGCTTCCACATTTTGAATACATATCAACCAAAGCATTTGCTAGTTTCTCGTCCATCATAGTTCCTGTTCTCAACAAGTAGGCATGTGTTTGCTTTCCAGGATCTAAAGTTGCATGCATTGCACAGGCACCAAGCAGGCTGACAAGAATTAGAACATCAGGGACTACTCTAACATCCTTTTCCCTGTGTTCCTTAAAAAGCTGAAAAACTTCCTCGCTTTGCTGAGATTTCAGATAACCAGACATTATGGCTGTCCATACCACAGGATTCTTCTCAGCCAAAGAATCAAAGAGCCTTCTAGCTGCTAACATGTTAGCCTCTGCTGAATATCCCACTATCAACGATGTGACAGAAAAAGGGTTCTGCCCCTCAATAGTTTCATGAACAGACTCAGCATATTTCATATTACCGCACTTGCAATACACATCAACAATGCCACTACTTATAAATGGATTCAAAACCGCCCCTTTCTTCAAAACCCAAGTATGAGTCTCCTTCCCAAGTTTCAAATTCTTGAGACTAGCACAAGCAGTCAAAACACTAGCGTAACTATGCTCATTCCACGAAAGACCCTCCTCTGCCATTAGCTTGAACAATTGGATTGCTTCCTTCTCATAGCCATTATGAGCATAACCCGAAATCATTGTATTCCAAGAAATTGCATCATTCAATTCCGGGTTGCTCCAAAAGATTTTCCGAGCTATCTCCAGCTGGCCTTCTCTGAGACAAGCTGCCACCAGTGCATTCTTTAAAACCAAGTCCACAGCTTGACAATCACACACACTAAACACCCTCCATGCATCTTGAAAAGACCCGCATTTTGAATACATATCAATGAGAGAACTAACCGAAAACGAACTAATATCATTACCAGTCTTTAACATATATGAATGCAGCTGCTTTCCATAAGACAAGACACCCAACTTTACTGTCAAACCAAGCATCGAAGTTAGAGTAAACTCATCTATTCTAGCTTTACCGCTCTCATACTGCATCGCAACAAATACTTCAACAGCTTGATTTTCATGTCCATTGCAGTTTACATAACCGGAAAGCATTGAATTGTATGTCACAGAATCTTTCTGAGGAGCAGCATCGAAAAGTTCTCGTGCACGGACAAAGTTTTGGGCCTTTACATGGGCATTTATAATGGCATTCCAGGTAAACACGTTTCGTTCTGACATTTCTTCAAACAGATTCTGAGCTTCTCGGATTAGGCCATATTTAGAGCAGAGATGAATGAGTTGGTTAGTGGCAAAGATGGTCAGTGTAAAACCAGATTTTACTTTGTGGACGTAGGATTTAAGCCCATCTATAAGAGGCCTCATTTAGATGAACTTGACATAAAACAGGCATAAAATTCTTTACAAACAGAATCTATGGTAATCATTCAATTGTTTATAAATATTCTTAAAAAAAAATTAAGGGTTTATGTGTGCAAGGTATAAATAAGGGTTTATGAAGTATGTATGACATCAAACCTTGCCAGGAGTGGTTGTCCCGGGATTAACAGGAACAGAAGGACTGCAATTTATATCCAACACCATTCCCCCTATCACTACCGGCTCCGCCATGGTAGCTTTACCCTTTTTGCTCAATCTTTAAAAAAAAAAAAAAAAACACGCAAAAACATATATTGAATAGGGGACCCTTTGTATAGAACCTTGTGATTGGCCTTGTGGTCAAGCGGCATGAAGTAATTCTCTCAAATGGGAGGTTATGGGTTCGAGTCTCAGGGGGGACAATATTAACTTTGTTGGGATTCAGTGGGTTGAGAAAGTATATTGCATTGCATTAACACTAATTGAGTCGGTTGGACATTGACTTAATAATTTTAATGTATCAAGTTTGACTTCAAGTGAAAAATTGTCTATTGAGCCGGTCCAAAGCGAATTTTACTTAGAACACATTCTTATGATTCTTTTGGTAATATTAAAAAAAGAAACGTTCTTTGAGTGCTAATTTAAAATCGTAACATGTCACCCGTGTTAGAATAGTTTTTGTAATCCAAAATAAATTGTAATGATTTTATTAATAAATATTAATATCACAAAATAAATTCTAATAGTCTTATTAATAAATATTAATATCAATATTGAATCGTTATTAATGTGAATAAATACTTGGCACACTAAATCTTATTCTGCAATGTTGGTTAAGATATGTTATTCAACTATTTCAAATTAAATGTTACTTTTTGATTGTTTTTTTTTATGTCTATAATGGCGGTTACATTGCTCCAAAATTAGTGAATTACTCTTATTTTAAAAAAAAAAAATAGTGACATTTTTGTCAAAAATAGTGAGATATAATGGTGTTACGTTACAATCCTCAAAAGCTAATTAATAGTGAACTCCATTTATTTTAAGAGGACCGAGTCCTGAACTAAATGTACATTATTTGTGTAGTGAATGTACAGTATACAATATAATATATATTTAGTACACAAATAATATACTATCTCCTGAATACAATGTATATTTTTAATATATTAAAAGTACATTATTTGATAATATAGTTCACGTAATAATTATTGGCAGTGTGGAGTTCTAAGGATTGACTAAATTTGGAATTACAGAATATTATTCTTCCACATCCATTCCTGAACAGCTTGAACACCCTGCTGCAAACAAGGAAAATATGTACTTGAATTGAAAACAACATTAACCTGTTGGAAACGCGATGGATCATTTACTGAAACCAACCAGCTACAGCCTACATGCTGTAATTATTGTGCATAAGAAAGGTCCAAGTTAAAGGATAGCAGTCAGAAATCACAACCCCCAAAACATGGTTCAGTATAGCTGTAACCGGGCGTTTGGTTAAAGGGAATAAATAAGTGGGAAAAAAATTGTAATTTTATGGGAAAAGAATATTGTTGGAATAAAGTGTAGTTTAAATTCTAGTGTTTGGTTTGCAGGAATAAAATTACTGGGAATTTCAATTCCAATGTTTGGTATACATGGAATATCTACTATATCTACTATACTAATAATAATATAATATAATAAGAGCATAAGAGCCAAAGAGAGTTAGGCCTAAAATGGGTAGAAAAAATGGCGGTCAAATTATTTAATCAAATGGATGATTCAGATGAATTATTTAACCAAATAGATGGTTAAGATAATTCAGATTAATATTATTAATAGAGATTACCTAATTTAACCTTACTTTTATGATTATCCGTTAAATATTATCTTCTCCGTTAATATTCCGTTAACTTTTAACTTACCCATTAATTTATATAAGAAAGGTCTTAGGTTCGAACCTCATCTCAATCAAATTTGACATAATTAAGTTTCTCACTCTATTTTACTCTTATTAAATTAAATAAATTAGTAGCTACAACAAAAAATGATACATATATATTTCTTTAATTTAGAATTCTGTGTCTACAATACCTTTATTTGAAAAAATTATTCATTATCAAAAAATTAAGTTAAATAAGAGAAATAATTTCATTAGTTATATTGTCTTTATTTTTCTCTTTCTTTACATTCAAATTTATCAATTGATATTCATTACATTGTCCATTATCTTATTTTTACAATATCGTTGTAGACACGAAAAATTTGAAGTCAGCGAATGGGCTTATTCATATGTTTTGGGTTTCATTTTGATATAATTGGGCTGATTATTGATTTATTTGGACTAATTAAATTTTCCAATTAAATTGGCCTAATTGCCCAAATTGAATATAATTAATGGCCGATGGACTCAAATTATAAAGATGGACTGATCCATATTTGGCCCGTCAGGAAATATTTATATATTTAAATTAATTATTTAATTTGAATATGTGATAAGATCATGAACTTGGATGCAATGATGGTTAGATACATTCTAGATAAATATTCATATTATCCTAAATAATATAAGGATAATATTGAAAAGTTTGAAGCCCATCTCATATTCCCCCTATAAATAGAGCCCTTCATTCATTCCCAAAACACACACTTGAGGAATTGAAGAACCTGAAAAAGCTCTGAATTGAAGAAATCAAGCCAAGCTAAAGATGATTGAAGACCAAATATTCAAGTGTTCAAGCTAAGTTGAAGCGAACTGAAGATCAAGTCATTTGAGTGCATTCCGGAGGCCCTTCAGTTAAACTTTCAAGTCAAGTAAAGCAAGTGAAGAATCAGAGGATTTTCTAGATAGAGATCTGTACCCGCGCACTTTGAAATTCAAATATATATATATACTATTCAAATGTATATATACTTTTCACTTTTTTTGTTCACAATCGTGTAATTAAATATCAAAGTTATTTTTACATTCAAATTTATCAATTGGTATTTTCAAATTGAGAGAAAAAACACCCCCACAAACCAATAATTGCTGCCCCTTACAGCACCCCAAACCAACCCCCAAATATACGATTTTGTGTTAAACTCATAGTTTTTTTCATAGGGCCTTTCTAGATATTCTATTTTTTAAGCTAGATATACGATTTTGTGTTAAACTCATAGTTTTTTTCATAGGGCCTTTCTAGATATTCGATTTTGTGTTTTCCATTTAGAAAAAATAAAATTAGAAAAATATATAGCTAAATTTAGCAAAACTTTTATTTATGAGTTTTGATTATTAAATGTTTTTGTCTTTCATCTAAAGTTTTGTAATATAGACTTTTTTGAAAAAGTAACATTACAAATTTTATAATTTTATATATATGATACATACTATGTGCGTGGTAATTTTAGATTGACACCCTCTACTCCCATATATATGGTCTCTACAATATTAGCTAATGAATATGATTTGCTTATATAATATATGAGATTTGATTTGAAAAATATTTTAGAAGTAAATGGTTTAATTTAGAATGATCTCCATAGGTAAAAAAACTTGAAAAATATTTTATTATTTTTAGATCTTAGGGAGGACTTTGCCAGATATCTTAAAAAGTTATGATTACACATAAAATGCGCACTTCTTTTTTAATTATCACTTTTTATAATTATTTTTGCACTAAAATAAGTTAATTTCTTACCTTTTGAATGATTAATGGCCAAACAATGTTTTTATACGATTTTAAATTTTTTTTTTTTTTGAAAAAATACGATTTTAAATTTTTAATCCATTAGGAAGCATTTTTAGGTCATCTCATATGAAACATTAATTCAGGATTGATAATTGGGGTTGAAATGCATTAGAGGATTTTTAATAGCATTGTTAGTATGGATAACAAATTATCTTGACAAACGCATAGAACAAGTGCATTGGCGCGCGCTATTTTGGAGCGAATAAGTTGATTTTACAAATTTTATATAAGGGGGGTTATTTACACATTGTAGGGAGCAAAAGTCTAACTGTCAGGCTGGGGAGTGGGGCGCTTAGACTGGGCGATTCCATCTTCTTGTTATAATAAAATTGAGTTATCATAAATAAAACACAAAGAGTCGAGGCTTGAACGCACAATCAGTAAATTGTTGTTGTCTATCTTGCACGCCATAAAATTCGGCCATGATAATAAGATACCAGTTAAAGTTTTTGATTGGCTATAATGAAAAGGCTTAAGAGTCGTAGTAAAATATTCTTCAAAATATCAGTGTGCTCAACTCATCCGCATTCAATATGCTTGACCAACCACTTATCAACCTTAAAGATGCGTGGAGCCTATATTACAATTGATTTATATTAGTCATGCTAAATCTATATATTGTCACAACTAGATGTAATCCTAATCTATAATTATAACATAAATATACTAAGAAAAGGTTGACGTTAGTTACTTTCCATTGCTTAGCCATTTACCCTTATCATCAATTATATTGTTTTGTACTTAGCCTGATAATTGTTTGTTTTTTTCTTTTTGAATGATTAGGGAAACCTCACAAACTCCAACTGTAAGCATGTAGGCTACACCCATATATTTAAAGAAGCATTAAATAAAAACGTAAGAAAAGTCGTTAATTAATTTCCTTAAAAAAAAAAATGAATAATGTCGGTGTCACTGTGTGGCAGTGTGATAGTTTATATTTGTCAATACTTATATTTCATAATCAAGTTCAAGAAAACAAATGGTAAAAATAATTAATAAGTAATGATGACAGAGACAATTAACTTCATAATATTGAATGTTTGTTCAGTTTTAATATTGATGATTAAGCAAATCAAACATGATCATGAATTCATGATTATCGTACTTAAAAAATAAGGGTTTGATTTTTAATTTGTCAATAATATCTCTGTCAAGTCTTTTTAGTGCAATTTATTTCTTCTGTAATCTCTCATTAGAATTTTTTAATTCAGTATATGTTCATAACTACTTTTCTCAATTTATGAAGCACAAAAAATTGAGGCTCGAATCCACAACCTCCCACACATGAGAGAGCAACCTGATGCCACTGTGACGGTAAATTTTGTTGGCCGCCAGCGACAGTGACGGACAACCACCCTGCATTTTCCTATTTCTTTGCTATCAATCCAACAAGTCCAATGTAACAATAGATTTTTCTTCTCGTTTGTTTAATCTGTTTTTCTTTTTTATTTTTTGTTTTGTTTTTTTTACTGAATTGAAAAATGGGTGAGTAGGTGACAAGAAAGTTAACTTAAAAAACAAATTGCGTTCTACTACGTTTAGATTAAACTAAAATTAAGAGTTAATACCACAAATGGTCCTCTGACTATTGGGGTAGTACTCCTTTTAGTCCTCGACTTTTAATTCGACCACAAATGGTCATCTGACTTTCATTTTTGACCACAAATAGTCCTCCATTAAAATTTCTGTTAAATAGGTGTTAAATCTAGGGGTATTATCGTCAAATTGATATATATAATGGTCATAAAATAAAAATGTTTAAAATTTTTCACCAACAAGCATAATTGAAACAATTAACAAATATAAATACTCCTAAATAAAAGGACAATACACATTATTCTCGTAATTATGCGTACAAAATGAAGATTTAATATTAGATCTATCTGTTTTAATTTAACCAACAGATTAAAATGGAAGAATTTTTTTTCAAAAACCTTGTTTTCATCATTTTCTTGGTTGTTGATACATGGCCAATTAATAGTTTTCACTCTTCATTAATCGATCAAACATTTTGTTGGGACATAACTGAAGGTCGCCATCGTTGAATTAATATAATTAATCCAGTACACATTGCGAACATTAATCATGTATTTTTATTTAATTTGTTCATTTATGTAATTTGTCACGTCCATTTTGTTTTTATATTTATTAACTTAATGTTTGAAATTAATTATTTTGTCATATAATTCTCAAAAAGAAGTAATTATAATAATATTAATCAATTTGACAATATTACCCCTAGATTTAACACCTATTTAACAGAAATTTTAACATAGGACTATTTTTGGTCAAAAATGAAAGTCTGAGGACCATTTGTGGTCGAATTGAAAGTCGAGGACTAAAAAGAGTACTACCCCAATAGTCAGAGGACCATTTGTGGTATTAACTCTAAAATTAACCAATTCAACTAATATATTATCAAATCAAACATTTATCATTACCTCAAAATATATACCAAATAGCAAATACGTAACTTTATTTCATTATCAAGCGCTTATCAGTTATCACTGTACACGATCGTATCATAATTTATATCTAATAGAGTAATAATGAATGTACTACTTTATTTCATTATATTTGCATAGCAGTCAACGCCACGTTTAATGACATGATACTAGACCCGATTCTTCGAGCCACCGCCATATATGTGTGTGAATTTGTTTAGTTAGCACCATCACGTGGTAGCACCTGCCTAGGATATGATGTGTAAATAATAAGGTTAAGCTAGCTTATTAAGTTAATGAATTGAAAATGGGCAAGAAGCTAAGGTGACAAGAAAGTTGTGTTTATATATAAATGAATTGGCTTATAGTGTCTAACCGGCCAATAATTACTTAATTCAACTAGAAACATTATAAATCATCTATTTCTTTATAATTTTTCAATACATAACACCTCAACGTATTAATAAAATGGTGAATAGCTACTGCTAGCATCAAGTTTTCCGGCAAAAATGAACTAAAATTAAGTTTTATTTCATAAACGTATTGAATTTTTCTGACTACCTATTACCAATGGGCAATGGGTGTTGGTCAGTAAAGTTGGTAAAAAATATAAAATTTTGCCCTTTTTTGGCCAATAACACAAATTTTGACCACAAGCAGGGCCAGATTTTAGGGCATGCAAGATGGGCAACAGCACATGACCCCAAAATTTTGGGGGCCCCTATTCCAGCCCTGATTCCAATAGTTAGCTAGTATATGTATTTGCGTCAAAGAATGCTAGAAGGATAGCTCTTTTTAAATAAAATATTTGCATTTTGCATTATGTTTAGAATTTTGTTCATAATAAATAAAGTTTGAATTTGTTTCAGCTTTTTTTTTTTTTTTTGCATTTTTCTCTTTACAATTTTTCTTCAATTCACAGTTTATTTATACTTTGATAGGGTCTCACTTACTTACCAGCACATGGCCACACAAATAAAAAAACCGGCCCTGCCAACAAGAAATGCCAAAATACATTTATATGTAAAAATTTAGCTTACAACTTCTCGGTTATACCATCCCTGCTCAATTGAATTAGTTGAATTGAAACCCCATCGATTTAATATATATATATATGCTGATCTAGTAGTTTGTTTAGTTAAATTAAGACCATCAAATGGTTCAATCAACATAGGATATTTAAGCCCACATAAGCAGCTCAGTTAGTCACATAGATAAAGTTAGGGAAGAAAAACCATAAATCAAGTCTTACCCACGACATTCTTTAGCTTGTGCGCAGTAAGCAAAGATCTAACATATGTATTCAACTAAATTACCGTGATTTACATCCTCCAACATATCAGAAAGGAGGATTTAGATATTATATACAATCACAACTTGGCCTGCTTATACACATGCATACAAACTTGACTAGAGAGACAGTGATAAGTAGATAAATTTTATTCCCCCACGCTGTTGCCAGGAAGCAACAACCAGCTGGCTGCAGCACAGAAATAAAGTCAAAAGATCAAGAGCCAATGAGGTCGGTATAAATTTTTTTATGATTATATTTATATATCAATTAACATCACATTTTGATAGTAATTAAAATAACTGAACTTACCCTCCAAACCAATGCCCAACTTTAATTCATTTTCATAATTTAGAGCTAAAATTAAAAATATTCAATTTAAAAAATATGACTCGAAATGTAAATGGGTAAGGGTTGTGCCATGGTGTATTTGGAATTAATTAAAATTAAAAAGTTGAATATTTAAATGACATATGTTAGAGTTAAAAGTGTACTGAGTGAATAGAAAATAATAATTCTTGTACTAAAAGATCTTGAGATCGATTATTGTGACCACCTTTTTCTACTAGTCCATCTCAAAAGGTGACAAAGATGGTCAAAAAATGTGCAAATTTTTTGAAACTTTAATACCAATAATTCTAAACATACTCGTTGAGTTCACACCAAGAAACAGAAATTATGGAAAGACAAATAAAATAAAATAAAATAAAATAATAAATATCTCTATCATCCTGTCATCCAATCAAAGTTGAAGTTTCCACGCATACAATTCAACACTGCTGCGTATGCAAGTGTGAAGCCTATCATTATGGGCAACCTACCTATAAACTAATGAAAATGATTTGTAAGGGGGGCAGGATAAATCACAAGTTGGATTCGTATTAATATTTTTTGATCGAATTCGTTACACAAATTTTTTTAATATGATTTTATTAGGTGTAATTGACAAGCTATTGCACATAAAATTAATTATTATATACTAAGACTTAAAGTAGTAATTGAAAGTTTTTCTAATCACTTAAAAAAGAATCTATAAAAATATATGTGTGCCCATTATTTTATGTACATGTCTTTATCTTCAATCGTCAGAAAAATCTGTTGTCCATATCGACAGCCTAAGATTTGGAATTATCAAATTCATTGGTAGGGAGGCCAGGTTCCCGGCAGATACATACATATGACTTGTGAGTAATTAATTAATTAAGTTCATGATTTGATGCAATTATGGGCCAAATGCACTGCACACTGCATGATTAAGTACAAGGAAATTTTAAAACTTGGTACTCCATTGCTTTCATCAATGTCACATGAATGCTTATCATTTTTATAATGGTTTATGATGTAATCGGTATACGGTCAATATATGTGAATTGCAATCTGATATGCCATATGTATATGTATAGTGTTCCCGTGCAGTTACGCAACTAGACTTAAGCATTACAATGACACATCTTAAGTATACAAATAAAAGTGCAGAAACCACACACCTTAAACACACAAACAAAGTACTTTAAAAACACAAGCCACGCGCACCTAAAACTTTAGGCCGACGCACCTTAAGTGCACAAACAACGCATCTTAAGTACATAAATCACGCACCTAAGGTTTTAAATTGGCGCACTTTAAGTTTCAACAACTCACACACCTTAAAGCATACAAATCACGCACGCACCTTAAGAACACAAGCTACGCACTTAAAGTTTTAAAATGACGTACCTTAAGTTTCAACAATTTACACATCTTAAGCTTTAAGTTCACTCGACTTAAGCAACAAACCACGCACTTTAAGAAGGAAAACTATACACCTAAAACAACCATACAACTGCACCGAAATAGGTTAACCGCAGTGGAACTCATATATACAATGTAGTATCTGTGAATCACTTCGTGTCACTAGACACCAAAGCCATTGGCTAATATCGTATTGTTATATTCATTCTTGTAAAATTAAATCCAAACTCATACTTGCGAATACCAGCGAATCAGGAAAGTTTACTAAAGTTGTTACAAAATGAAATTGTCATCAATGAGTCAAAGTATACCAATTCTATCGGTCCACACTACTTTGGGTTCAGTGGAGCCTATAGCATTTTAAGTACGCACCTACCATTTTTGACCTTTTGTCACACCTATACTTTTTTTGAAGATATCTCTTCAATTCTTTTTCTTTTTTTAAACCAACACATCAAATAAATATATTAATGAATAAGGTAATGAATACACATAGCCAAACTGAAAGTCCATTGTCCAAACGACCAACATAATTGCCTTGGCTAATTTATTATGAGCGAAAAGATAAAACGTCACAATCACTATATGATACTGACATACTGTGCATTAGAGAAAATATTTTTTTTTTATGTAATAATTCGTAAATCACACATAATAAGTAAATTGCATTAGGAAGAGTGGAAGGCCAAGCGCAGTATAAGAATTATGCTATGCTAACTTGTCCATCCCTTTTAGGGGCAAATATCTTTAATTTGTGGGTAACTATGTAAATGATATGCTATATATATAGAAAAATATATTTAGTTTAATATAGTATCTAATTAAGTAAATTATTTTGGTAAAATGGTAAATAATGTATTAAGTTAAGTACAAATATAGAAATAAACACATCTTAAGAATAGTATTTTTTTCACGTGTTGATTGTTTACTGATCATGAGTCAATGAGTAATCTGGATACGTTTTATTTTTATAGAAATAAACATATTCTTGAAAATGGTATTTCAATTCATTTATGATCCATATAGTAAACTTCAATATCAAATTATTTTTATATATATATATATATATATATATATATATATATATATATATATCTTTATAAATCTTTATTTTATTTTAAACGATATTTTCTTCTCGTATACTCATTTCTTAATATTGACATTTTGTCGTGGTTTTTTTTTTTTGAGGTCTACGGACTCTGTTACATTGTAGTATCTGTTCATAGCTACTTTCTCAACCTACTGAAGCACAAAGAGTCAACAAATGTCTCCACTGAGGCTCGAACCACTCCCTTCCACATGGGAGTGTACACCCGATGCCGCTGAACCACAAGGTCTTTGGCAAATAATTAATAATTAGGGTCGTCTATGGAAAAAAATTATGGTAATAATTATTAGAGTAAAAAATTTTGATTTAATTATATAATTTTAAATTATTTAGTGATTTAATTATAATCTTTTAAATTAAATATTTCAATTACAATTTGTCTTGATAACGTACTTAAACCTTATACTCATATAATAAAATATTATCCCAATATAGTTAGCTACTATGCTAAACGTGTAATTTATCAACTTGCGTACATTAGGTGTAATGGTGTATAATCCACCTTTTTCTTGCCCTCTCACCCTCAGGGCCCCACACTCAGACTCTGATAGGATATTGGAGTGTTAAATCATTTCCTCTATATAAGGAGTGTGGTTCTCTTTCTGCATATTTCAACCTTCATCTTCTTCATACTCACCGGATTCAGTGTTGTCATGACTACCGGAAAACTAGAAAACAATGGAGTTTCCGGCCATATTCCGGCGTTTGACCCTCCTAAGAAGCCCCTTAGAAACAAATACGCCATAGCTTGTTCCCTTTTAGCTTCTCTGGCATCAATCTTGCTTGGCTATGGTAATTTATTACTCCGTATTTTTTTTTATTTATACTTTCTCAGCACAAAGAGTCAATACTGACCTGTTAAAGCACAAATAGTCAATACTAACTCCACTGAGTCTCATGACCTCCTATATGGGAGAG